>JARFXV010000408.1:880000-965195 GCA_031761425.1 Cosmopolites sordidus | reverse complement strand
TTCCGTTTTAAAAGATTTTACAAGATATCCCAGATTTCCATTTAGGTAATTTTGGAGAGAGCGGAATAGATGATAGTGCCATATGCGATGTTCGATGAGTAAGGTAGATGCGGCAAAACATCGCAATTGAACCTCAACAATTTTTGCTGGCTCTACTAATTCTAGTCATTTGTCTTTAATTACTGCCTAAATAATTGTGTATAGGTGAGGTATTAAATGGTATTGATAGTTTGGTTGCAACGAAGAGGCTCAAAGTGTATTGGTGTCTTCCAATACCACCTATTTCTTCGAATGAATGCTGTCTTTCGCCGTACTTAAAACGGTTAACACTGGCATCCCCCATGATTTTATCGTAGAACGTTATGCTTCAAAAGTGAATTATCAGATTTTTCAGCAAAATACAGCACAAAGAGTTCCGATCTAGCAAATTTCGGTCACTAGGTTCGTGAGCGACCCACTGCTTTATCTGCTATCTTAGGGACAATTGTGAGTTGATCTTCAGCTATTATGGTCATTATATCCTCGACATCAAATCTTAAAGGACGGCCATAGCAATTCGGATCTTCCAGATCAACATCTGAAGCCCTGAAACGACCAAACCACTTTTACATCATAATCTATCTGACAGAATCCTCTCCATAACTGGTACAAATTTGTTTTTACTTTGGGCAACATGTTTGCCTTTGTTGGATATATAAAATCATAATGTGGCGTACATGCTATCAACCGATATTTTCAATTTGACTCAACTTGACTGAAGGCAAATCAAAGTTATTTAGAACGTAAACATTGTAAATATCACAAGAATCAATAATATGTAAACAATTGTTGGTTTTCAAGCGTTAAAAGTCCAACTAATGGAAAATCCCTACGAACTTTCCGTACAACCCAATATATTATTAAAATTCTATACGTTTTTACGGTATGCTTATATACCTATTAATAAATAACCTATTTAAATTGGTAGAGCAAATATACTAGAATTAAATTTAGCCAATACAATTACGATTGGCAGGTTAACACGTTGACGAACATCTCGACATTTCGGAACTACCCAACTGAAACAGTACTTTTTGTTGTTTAAATATCAAGACGCAGAGTAGCGTTCTGTCGTATCAAACGGGTGAGTATTAATGTAATTTTGAAAGAACACTGATCAGCGTTGGACGTCATACAGGGTTGTTTCTTGAAACTGATATATGAAGGGGCACAGCGTCTATCAGCATAATTATTCTTTTTTTGAGATGAGACTAAAACTACTCATAGAAAAACCAATTTTATTATATTTTTAATCCAAAAACAAAATGCACCTCTTTTTTAAGTAGAAAACGAAAGAAATATTTTACAGGTTTGTCGGAAAAGTAAATACCTAAACATAAGTAAGTACAAAAAAAAAACCTTATACCTATTTTGTAGTACTTTGGTGACAAATGTGGATATTTAAACACTCCTTGCATCGATAGGCTGTTTCTTTAGGCAAGCAATTTTTTGCACACATTCTGAACTTCAAAAATGATTTTTTCTTATTGGATTTGGCAGTTGGATCACCAGGATTTATTTCAGGCCAGTGGCCCTCTAATGGATTTTGACGTGTGGAGCATTTTGATTCATTCGCGGCGCTGTCTTCTATTGTCATGTTTATGACGTTAATTAGATTTTTTCCTTCAATATCATCTGGAATTTCGAGTAAATAATTTACAAGTCTGTCGCGAAAGTCTATGAATCTGCATACATTCCATATGGTAATATTCAGCATTTGACATATGCCATCGAATGGTTTTTCTTTGAGTCGAATAAGTTGACGTAATCTGGTCAAATCTATCGATGCCTGCCATATGACGCTTATATATGGCAACTGAAACCAACCGGGGGGAATTTCTAGTCGTAATAACGAGAACGTCGCGTTTGTCCCGTCAATTGGAAACATAAACTTGTTTTTTGCGAACCCAAAAATGGTAAACATTTTTCAACTTTTTTGTGATCAATTCACGAGGATTGCCTTTACGGGTAGATCGTAAAGACACGGGTAAATCGAGTTTCATTGGCATGAGTTCTTTAGGCAAGCAATTTTTCCGAAAGCCAATAGCTATTATAAAAATTATACTTTAATTATCCATGTCCTTTCATAAGGTACGGTTTCAATAACCTTAGTAGTTTCGTTTTCATTTTCTATTTTACCACAGTACATTTCGGTTGTCAACTCATAAAATTTAATGCCATACTTGACTTTCTAATTCTTATGATAGACTCTGGAACCAAGCCTCCCGCGAAAATTCACCAGTGACTCATCTAAGGAGATCTCTTTTGTTCGACCACAGACACTCTAAAATTGAGTAATCAGCATATCCAAAAATGCTTGAACAATTTAAAACTAGTAATATTTGTTGAAATATCGGATGGATATACAAAACATCAGTATAGGAAAAAAACGCCGCATATTTAAAGTTATAATTTGTCCCTGTAGTAGACATAAGGCAAAAAACTTGTTTATTTCATCAACGGTAACAGGACACAAACTGGGCATCTCTAGAGTTTCTAACTTTAGGTCTATTTGTTGTTGTCAAAGCTTGTCCATAATTATTTGAACAATCGACTACAAATGTCATTATATTAAGCGTATTTGAAAAGATCTTCTGGGATATAATAGATATTTATGTTTATTTTTACATAGGTATTGGACTCATCAAAAATAAAATCTGGTAAATCAGTAATTGTCGTTTCCCAGTCTAAATCATCTTATTTGGGAGGGTTAGGCTCTAAAGAGTGTTGGGTGAGGTATTCATCTGATTCTTTATGTTGCTGCATGGTTTCGATCTTTTGCGTTTTGATAGCCTTAAGACGTGTTGAAACAGGTGGAGATCTAGGTTCTTCTAAATCAGACATTTCGCTTTCATCTGATTGAGCACTCCCACTTGGAACTTAATTTTCATGTGAACCTTACTACTCACAAGAATCGGCATAAGGATCCTCGTCGTCTTCTGACAATAAATTATCATACAAATTTCGCAATCGCTTCTGCTCTTTTTGATACCACAGTAGGTTTTTCATCTTCATCCATCTATACCATGCGGAAATTAAAAGCTTATTAAAAAATTATATTAAGTCATTATTTACTTACATAATTTACTTTGGATAAAAAAACTCACTCAAACACGTGCTACATAAATTACAACACGACAAACACACCATCTTATAATTTCTATGTAACTGAGGACGCTGTACAAATTCGCGTACCCACTGTTCCCGCCTAAAACATGGAATGGAGGTATGGAAAGTCGGGAGATATAAGTTGCAGTAGCGTGACACTTTATTTATCTGTAATGCAACACTGTTGCTTAAATTACGTTATACATCAATTAAAGAAGATTTTCCTGAGAACGCTGATAGACGTTGTTTCGTATCACAACTTCTAAAAATGACGCTGCACAACGTCAACGTAAGAAATACCAAAATTTTTAGAATAGAGGACTTATATACAAAAGAGTCCAAAAAAATTACTTCGAACAATAATGAATGTTTCTTAAAGCGTATACCAGATGTTAATTATACGCAAAACGAATGCATGTTTTCGAAATGAGTAGCAGTTGGGAACACGACTACCATAATCATTCATTTGATTCAGTTTTTAGACACATGTTTCCCCAACACCTAGCTGCACGTTTTAGTGATATTCCTTGGACTTCATGATCACCGGATTTGTCTGTCTGCATATATTGTTTTCGAATTACCTCAGATCGAGAGTCCATATTGGAAATTAACGTTAAATTTAAAATATACCATTTGCGAAGAAATTGATATGACAAGAAACGCTTGTAGATTGGATACAGAACTTTGGGACGACGCTCCGAATGTGCATACAGCAAGAATGGTGTATAATCAATGTTTTAGGATGTAACAAAAATATGTGTTTTTTCCTTTCTTTATAAATAAAGGATTATATTTCACTCCTCAGAGGTTTAATTCGTTTTCTGTTTTTTGCTCCGGCAAATAAATATTCCTTCTCCTGTATTAAAGTGATGCCACTGCAAAATATTCAGTCGACAATTTTAACAAAAACTTTAAAATGAGTGATATAAGAAATCAGAGGTGTATTTGAAACTAAAACATACAAATTTTCAATTGAAAAGTCATAAAAAAGGTTGTTTGAAAAGATATAAGACTATTCAGCTAGAATTTCATGACATTTTAATTTTATTTCAAGATGAGATGGTCAAACACCTAATGTATCTACATCAAGATGATTTAATTTTAGTACTAAATAATATTTTAAATGTATTAATTCATATATATATAAGGTTAAACTTAAATACATGTATCTCACAATAATTGCGCTGTAGTTGCCAAAGCGCCAACTATATTATTTATGATCGTTCTACCCTTTCCTAAAACGATAGTTAATTTAGTGATACATTTTCGAACAGTGGTTTTCCTGCACGTAGATAGGCATCATAGAGATTGTTTGGGTTTAATTTCAATAATGACAATTTGAGGTTTGGTTTGTTGAAATTCATAATTTTGAAATGAAAGTTAATACACTGCATAATAAATATGGTTTTAATATATATATATATATATATATATATATATATATATATATATATATATATATATATATATATATATATATATATATATATATATATATATATATATATATATAGGCTATGTTTTTTCTAAAAATAATTTTCATCGAGTTTAACTTCGTATCCTCACTAATAAAAGGATTTTAGAAACTGTCGTCAAGGCAGCTTCCGACATACGATAAACCAAAATACAACAAAGTGGCTAATATAATAGACGAATGAGCGGTTTATCGATAACCATCAATTACGACAGAAAGCATAAGACATAGATGAATGCTCAAAAACAAAAAAGCCCGAAAGCCTAAAAGAACCTATGTTGAAAAATATTATAGAAAGACATTAGGGACGAAAATATAGCCTTCGCTGAAAGAAAATATTTCGAAGAATGAAAACTTAAGAATACTTATTACTTATACTATACTATATACTTATACTATAAACTTAAATATGAAAATTGAAATAAACTTAAATATGAAAAAATGAAATAGCCTATATCCTGAATTTCACTTTGTGTAATATTTGCTGATCTTAGGTTCTCTTTAATTGCAGCAATCCATTTAATTATTTCTACTTTAGTTCTACTCGTATTTTAATAAAATTCGATTATTTGTCTAGTTAGCCTACTCGGATTTAAGTCTTCTTAACTCGGAAACTTAAGTCTTCTTTTTCTCATATCGCTATGTATATCTGTGTATTGTTTGATTTCTTGGTTTTCTTGAAGTCGGTATGTTGTGCTATTTATTTGTTTAGGGCCTAAGATTTTTCTTATGATTTGTCTTTCCTTTTTTTCAATCTCTTCGATGTCTCTCTTTCTATTCAAAATGAGAGTTTCTGCCCCATATATACATTCTGGCTTAATAACTGTGTTGTAATATCTCAGTTTTGTGTTTTTAGATATGCATTTTTTGTTGTATATACTTTGTGTTAGTTTCAATGCAGTTTCCATTTTTTGACATCTACTCTTATTGGCCGCTTTTTCCAACCCGTTTTCCATGATTATTTCACCCAAGTATTTGAATTGAGAGCCTCGTCTGATGTTACCATATTTTGTTTTTAGAAATAGTGTTCTTAGTCTGTTCCAGGTCATGTATTGTGTGTTTTCAAGCGAAATTTGGAGTCCTACCTTTACTGATGTTTATTTTAGGATTACAATCTGTTTTTGTACCAGATGCAATCTGTATTTGTTAATATATAATAATAAGGTTAATATATAATATAATATATAAGGTTAAACTTAAATACATGTATCTCACAATAATTGCGCTGTAGTTGCCAAAGCGCCAACTATATTATTTATGATCGTTCTACCCTTTCCTAAAACGATAGTTAATTTAGTGATACATTTTCGAACAGTGGTTTTCCTGCACGTAGATAGGCATCATAGAGATTGTTTGGGTTTAATTTCAATAATGACAATTTGAGGTTTGGTTTGTTGAAATTCATAATTTTGAAATGAAAGTTAATACACTGCATAATAAATATGGTTTTAATATATATATATATATATATATATATATATATATATATATATATATATATATATATATATATATATATATAGGCTATGTTTTTTCTAAAAATAATTTTCATCGAGTTTAACTTCGTATCCTCACTAATAAAAGGATTTTAGAAACTGTCGTCAAGGCAGCTTCCGACATACGATAAACCAAAATACAACAAAGTGGCTAATATAATAGACGAATGAGCGGTTTATCGATAACCATCAATTACGACAGAAAGCATAAGACATAGATGAATGCTCAAAAACAAAAAAGCCCGAAAGCCTAAAAGAACCTATGTTGAAAAATATTATAGAAAGACATTAGGGACGAAAATATAGCCTTCGCTGAAAGAAAATATTTCGAAGAATGAAAACTTAAGAATACTTATTACTTATACTATACTATATACTTATACTATAAACTTAAATATGAAAATTGAAATAAACTTAAATATGAAAAAATGAAATAGCCTCTATCCTGAATTTCACTTTGTGTAATATTTGCTGATCTTAGGTTCTCTTTAATTGCAGCAATCCATTTAATTATTTCTACTTTAGTTCTACTCGTATTTTAATAAAATTCGATTATTTGTCTAGTTAGCCTACTCGGATTTAAGTCTTCTTAACTCGGAAACTTAAGTCTTCTTTTTCTCATATCGCTATGTATATCTGTGTATTGTTTGATTTCTTGGTTTTCTTGAAGTCGGTATGTTGTGCTATTTATTTGTTTAGGGCCTAAGATTTTTCTTATGATTTGTCTTTCCTTTTTTTCAATCTCTTCGATGTCTCTCTTTCTATTCAAAATGAGAGTTTCTGCCCCATATATACATTCTGGCTTAATAACTGTGTTGTAATATCTCAGTTTTGTGTTTTTAGATATGCATTTTTTGTTGTAAATGCTTTGTGTTAGTTTCAATGCAGTTTCCATTTTTTGACATCTACTCTTATTGGCCGCTTTTTCCAACCCGTTTTCCATGATTATTTCACCCAAGTATTTGAATTGAGAGCCTCGTCTGATGTTACCATATTTTGTTTTTAGAAATAGTGTTCTTAGTCTGTTCCAGGTCATGTATTGTGTGTTTTCAAGCGAAATTTGGAGTCCTACCTTTACTGATGTTTATTTTAGGATTACAATCTGTTTTTGTACCAGATGCAATCTGTATTTGTTAATATATATTGAGCCAAAATTGCTAGATCATCAGCAAATGCCAGACAATCAATTTTGATGTCGGTTCTCTCCAGTTTAATGGGCTGGTCAATATTCAGGGCAGACTATTTTTCACACGTAATACTCCTGTATTACTTTTTCTAGAACACAGTTAAATAAGAGTGGCGAGAGTCCATATCCTTGTCTCACTCCAGTTTTAATTTCGAAGGACTCTGAGATGTCACCCCTAGAATTAACTTTTGACCTTGTGTTAGTTAGTGTTGCTTTAATAATTGCCAGCATTTTCAAATCTATTTCTTGTTCTTTCAAGCTTTGGAATAAAGATTCGTGATCAGTAGAATCATATGCTTTTTTGAAATCCACAAATGTACAGACGAGATTTTCATTGTACAGTTTCTGATGTCTTACGATCAATTTTAAATTCAGGATCTGTTCAGGGATGGACTGGACCAGCGGATTTCAAATGTTCAGCAGTGATTCCATCTTCACCAGAAGCTTTGTTATTTTTAAGTCGCTTGATTAGCCTAATTATTTTATCTTCATTCGGTGGTAATGAATCTGGGTTTGTTTGTTTAGGGTTAAGTGTTGGTAATCTGTTTAAGGGCTCGGGACAATTTAGTAGATGTTCAAAATATTTCGCAGGTTCTTTGCAATTGTCTTGGTTATTTAGAGCTAATTGTCCGTTTTCGTTTTGAAAGTAAAATCTTTGGGGTTGATAGCCTGTTAATTTAATTTTAAATATTTCGCAAAAATTTCGGGTGATATTTTTTTTGAAATCTTTTTCTCTTTCATTGAGTTGGTTGTTTTCATATTTTCTTTTAATTTGTCTAATTAGCTTCGATGTTTCTTTTCTTACTTCCAAAAATATATTTTAGTTTATTGCTGTTTTTTGACTGTTCCACTCTTTGAATGCTTTACTTCGGCTTAATACTGCTTGCTCGCAAAGTTCATCACACCATGGATTTTTTCTACGTTTTTGAAAAGGGATCAACTTTAAAGCTGTTTTAATAATTTTTTGTTCCAATTCTTGCCAGTTCAGTGCTGGTTATTTATCAAGCTCTTCTGTTAGGGTAGGTTTTATTTTCATAGGGTCGAACTTTGGTATAAGCCTCTTTTGAATACGATTTCGAGGTTTTAAGCTAACTTTGATTCTAATCAAGTAGTGATCCGTGTCTATGTTAGCTCCTTTCCTGACTTGAACATTCAAAATCTCTTTATAATTGGGGACGAAATGGCAACATGGTCAATTTGAAATTCACCCATATACGTGTTTGGACACCTCCACGTCTTTTGTTCTTAAAATGGGCTGACATTATTTTTAGATTAAACTGCGAACATAGTTCAACCAATCTTCTGTCATTATGGTTAGTCCATTTATGAGCGGAAAAACTGCCGACTGTTTTTCTGTACTTTTTTTCTTTCCCTATTTGAGCGTTGAAATCACCCAATAGGATTTTTACATAGTTAGAGGGAATTTTAGAAATAGTTTTTTCCAGAAATTCCCAGGTTATTTACTTTTTCAGGATTAGATTTATTTTCTTCGTTAACTGGGAGGTGTGCATTGATTAATGTATAGTTTTTGTTGGCCCACTTGAGGGATAGTGTCATAAGTCTATTATTTACTGGCTGGATTAGTTATAATACCAAGAATTGTTTTTGAGATAGCGAAATCAACACCGAGATGTGGTGTATTTTTGAGTATTGTTTTGTCTGTTTTACTTTTAAAAAGTCTGTAGTTGCCGAAGTCCAAGGTGTTATCATCTGTCAATCTGGTTTGTTGCAGAGCTAACATTTTGGATTTTTTGCTGATTCAATGTTCGCCCCAATTCGTGTAGTTCTCCTGGGCGCAGGAGGGAGTTGATATTTACCGTTCCAAAGAGTTTTTGTTTTCGGTTTCAGACGTTGGCCAGGGGTCTCTGACTGCCTCTGAAAGATTTTGCGTTTAAGCCCGAACGCGCCAGAATCCGAAAGTCCGGTTGTACCAGCAAAGCTGGCAGAGGATTATTTACCTACTGGAGTAATTTTGTAATTACTAGAATGCTTCATCTTGTACTTTGAATTAAAGGTTTGAACCATGACGAAATCATATATATATATATATAGATACATATATATATATATATATATATATATATATATATATATATATATATATATATATATATATATATATATATATATATATATATATATATATATATATATATATATATATATATATATATATATATATATATATATATATATATATATATATATATATATATATATATATATATATATATATATATATATATATATATATATATATATATATATATATATATATATATATATATGTAGATACAGGGTTTTCATTTGAAAATTAGCCACCATCATTATTTCATTTAGCAATTAGAATTGGCTCTAGACAAAATATGTGTCAATTTTAATATCAAGGGGGATATCAAGGGTTTATCTAAACAACAGTATAATCTGTTCTCGAATTATTTTCGAACGTTTTGGAAGATGTCCTTATTAATTATCTTGTATATATGCGTAATTCTATTTCTTAGGCCCTAAATATCGTGCGGTGTGGGTTTTCTTCTTCATCGATTTGGTCTTCTAAGGACTGTGTTATGAGTGGATCGATTTCTTTTTCCAATAAGTTTAAGTACAATTCACCGGTTAAATTTTCTTCAATAAAAATCGGACCTAATATTTCATTCACCAGAATTCCAGCCCCAACGTTAATCTTTTGGGAAAACTGCGTATGACCCTCTCTAAACACATATGGATTCTTATTATCCCAGTATCTACAGTTATGTTTATTCACAAAGCCATTAAGTAAAAATGTTGCTTCATCACTAAACCAAATATTCTTTATTAAATTCAGACCGATCTGGATTCTCTCAGTCATTATTTCACAAAACTGAATCATTCTGTCTTAATCAACTTCACTGGAGAATACTAACTTCGTATTTGTTTTTATTATAAATCACTTTGACTTCTATGCCTTCATCTGCAGTTCCATTGGACTGTTCCACGACAATTTTATCACTACTTTTAGCTATTTTACATGCTGTAGGTTCTGCTGTATCTCCAAGTGAATTATCTGTAGCGTGAAATCATGATTTCACGCAAGTGTCATATGGGATAATTAGTAGGGGTCGTAAAAAAAGGAAATTAGTAGAGAAAAAAACAGAAAAGTTTATTTACAACAACTTTGAAATGGGATGCATTGGAAGCGAAAGTGATAATGTTGAAAATGTAGAACAAACAAGTAGTGAGAATGGCAAACTAAAATACTAAATTCGTAATGAAAGAACTTGCTTTGTTTTAAAATTTTGTGTGTTAACTTAGCGACTTTTGGAATTGAAGTGATTGGATCAACAGTGAAATGGCCTAAAATTTTAAAAAGTCTGTGTGGGTTCATTAAGAACTCTCGTCTGCTCATTCAGTTTATTACATAAGGCCCCAGCCTCTTCAAATTTTTGAACAAATTTTATTACGTATTGTTGTCCTATATTTTTTCCGGATGCTTTTCATTAAAAAGTCGGGCTGTTCTGCGAGCACACCTATCTTTAGCACCAGAAATAAATATAATTTAAATTTTCTCTTGTAAAGTATACATCATTAAATTCTGTCACTATCACTGCAACTGACACCACTGACTGACAAACAGTTGAAAATCGGCACTTCTGATAAAAATGTTCTTAATTATAACTGCAATGAGAAATAAAGTGTGCATTAAAACACAAATGGGCGACGAGTTCAAATAAAAAGTCTCTTATCTCACTTTTTTATTTTAGAAAACAAAAAATGATGTGCGTTTACGTTTAGATTACGTTTTTGTCACCCTGTCATAGTTGTAGCTTTTCCATACTCGTGTTCGTCCGAGACGTTTATCATCGCAACGATATATCTAAGCTTCACTCTGCGATCTATCAACCACATGAATTTTCCCAGATATAAATTAAAATAAATATATATAGTACCGGCTTAAAATGCACGGGGCGTTACCGGAAAGGAAGATACTTTTTAGAAATGGAATCTTCAGGAGAAATCCTAAATACGGAAGAACTCCGTCGGTTTTGGTGATCAGTGATCAATGGTAATTAGAGCAATTTTTGTTCGATAAAGTAGACAACGATATTTATTCGCCACCTTGTTTGGTTCCCTCCAGGATAACTGAATTTTCGGAACAAAACCACCACGTCTTTCACAATTATACTATTAGGTGTCCTTAGGCTCAGCCATTATTGGTTATTGTTCGATGGAACTTTCTCATTACTAACAATCTTCGCCAGCACTATCCATCCATCTAACAATAACAACTGTTTTGTAACTACATTGTAATTATTTTGAACGAATTTTTCTAGGAAATCCTAACTGCTTTCATTATATTTCTTAACTATGTTTGCAGTTCTCGGCGCAATCGAACTGAACTAGCTCAACGTTAGAATTCATAATGACTTTAATATTTCGGTTTCAGGGTTTATATCAGTTATTTGCCTCTGTAAAAACATTTTTATTCCTCGGAACATTGCTGCTTCCTGCGAATTAATAGCTTCTATATACCCGCACAGACAGCTTTTGGAACTTTCGTTTGATATTTGATGTAGCGTACACTAGTCATAAGCTAGTCGATCTAATTTAAGCGTATCAGCCTCGTAAAAGAATTCGTTGGCATTTTGGCGATTCTTTAGATGGTAGTGGGCCGAGCTTGACCATATTTGATTTCTAATCGTTTTCCAACTTGCTCTTGTCCTCACTCCTTTAATTAATCCCCGTGTTTTATAGGAGAGACGATTTATGGTATGTTACTCGCAGTTAACGGAACGTTCACTCTGATGAGTACTATTTTAACATTCGTTCATCTTCGAAGTATCAGATATAGTTCAATCAAAATGTTTTTGTATTGCATAACACTAATTTTATGCGAATTGATTTTGCTTCTGTACCGTTGTGGATGCTTTTTGTTATTGCAACTTCGTAATTGTTTGTTGTTTCTAAAACAGCTATTTTTATTGGAACCTTTTCATTATTTTTGGCATGTACTCTACCTTATTTTCTGGCACGATGGTATTTTTATATCTACATTTTATCTGCTTAGCCGCTTATTGCATTTAATACTAATAAAATGATGTCTCTTTTAACGCTTGTAAACAGAAATTAATTTGTTTAGGATTAATTATGTTTACTTACATGTTATTGATTCATATCGTATTTACAATGTTTACCTTTAGATTGGCCTTAATTTGCCTTCATTTAGTCAAGTTGATTCAAATTGACAATGTCGATCGATAACTTACCTTTACTTATTTATTGTTGCCTTTTTAAAAACGGCAAGAATGGCGTCGTAACAGAAACAGAGTTTATACCGTTTACGGAGGGAGTTCTGTTGGCGAAACCAAGGTGCAAAAGTGGGGTGGTCGGTTAAGAGCCGGAAATTCTGACCTGTGAAACCGGCATCCACCCGTCCTTCACGCACCGATATCGATGAAATAAAGGCCATAATAGCTAAAGATTATCGCACCACGGTCCGTTAGAGAGAAGATAAATTAAATTTTGTCAAATCAACAGTTCTGAAAGAACATGAGTACGTCTGCCGATTCTATGTGTTTTCTCACGAACATCACTTTAAAGCAATGAAAAAAACCTAGGGGTTGCCAGTATCAGCTGTTTTAACTATGGCCAAAGACGACCAACATCCCAAGAAAATTATATTTTGCATTTGGTAGGATTGGAAGGAACACATACATTTTGAGCTTCTTCTACGCAACCAAGCCATCAACACCGATGTCTATTATTCACATTTGGATCGGCTAAACGCAGCAATTAAAGAAAAATGGCCAGCATTCGCATACAGGAAAGGCATCGTCTTTCTTCAGGACAAGGCAAGACCCGGCAAAAACTGATGAACTTCAAGTGAAATGTTTACGCTATCCATCTAACTAAACCTAACTCACCGGACATAACACCCTCGTACTACCATATTTCCCTTTTCCTCCAAAGTTGTTTAAATGGATTTTTTTTAACCGAAGAGGAGAAAAAAAAACAACCTGTTGACATATTTAGCAATAAAGAAGCTATTTTTTGACAAAAGGGCATTATGAACCTACCACTACGTTGGTAAATCGAATCGTTTCTGCTACGTTGATAAATCGAATTGGTAATTAGATAGTAGACTAAATAACTATTTACATAAGCTATTTGCGTTTCTCTTTTTCTTTAAAAACCCATACGAACATTTTAGGTAACCCAATACATAATTTCATTTAAGAGTTCGTGTAGAGATTGCACTGTCATTTTTAGGATTATTGGCACAGTTTGACGTTCCTTGTAATATTTATTATGTATTTTTTAAGGTTTCTAGGTTTATTTGTAGAGTGTAGTTTATAATGTGATGTTTGAGGTGATGTGATGAGGGAGCGAATTTCTGCCTGAGCTGGGGCAAGGTCACTGTTTATCAATGTTTAGTCAAAGTCGTACACTACTCGTGCTCGTTCTCTGTCAAACTCGTTTTGTAGAAAAATGAATTCATACAACCTTTAGTTTTATCGTTGTGTTTACTTCATACTGTTACTCTTTTACAACATAAAAACATAAAATACAACATAAAAAACGAAATAATCCAATGTGCTCATAAAAAGTAATTGAAATGCGAATTTGCGATATATATATTTTCTAAAATGTGATGGCGCGCACTATTGGATGAAGTGGTTTATTCACTTGTCTTATATAATAAGTCCAGTCTCTAGTAGTGTAATTTATAAGAAAAAAGAGGTTTCAAGGTGAGAGGCGTATCAGAAGCAAATGCTATTTAGCGATTAGTGCATAGCTTAACTTGTTTTCAAACCGCCGCCATCAGCTACCGATAACCCCCGCTAGCACCCCTCTCAGGCTCACAACCTTTTTGTGCTTAACCATAGTCCATCGAGAAGCCTATCAACTGGCGAGTGATCAAAGTACCTCTCAGTAACCTACCAAAATACCTCTCAGAAAACATTCGGTCTTACGCAGCCTCGAGCGGGTGTGACTGAAGCGAAATTCCTAGTCGAATTTTACACGCCTGCCTGTTGAAATGCAGTGCGTAAGTCTAGTATCTCCTCGGATGGTTACCCATCCAAGTACCACGCCAAGCAGCGTTCTAATTTTACCTTCGAATTGCTGGATTATAGGAGATGCCAACCTCCCGGTCTTATTTAGATGATTATCACATATTTTTATGGCTATACGTACCCTATTACACTTCATCTCTATGATTTTCATTTACTATTTTATTTTTCAAACTATTGGTAGTTTTTAGCGCGTAAATTATTTGTAGTCTGCAGAATGCCTTCACTGTATTCGTCTTTCAACTCTAATGTCTAGGGCTAGTTCAAATAACAATGCGTCTAAGTTCTCACGTACTTCTAAGGCTTTAATCAATCTTAATTATAATATATTTTTTTGTTCTAGACTTATCATTGTCTAATTCTTTTAATTCTTTTTTGTGTCAAGTTCTTTTTTTTTACTTGTTTAAATATTTTAAGTATAATTTTCCCCGCCTGACATCTGTTATTATTTTGCAGCGTCCTTCAAATTTATCATCTAGACAATTAACATATTTTTGATCTAGTTAACAAAACTTTCAAATTAATTGTGTAATTATATAAAAGATGTTACAATAAGAGGGCAAGATTTGAATTGCGCGCCATTTTGACTGTCATGTTTCAGGTTAAAAAAACATGTTATATGTTAATAATCATGGAGCCATACAGGATACAGAAATGCGTTCTTATTGTTAAACATTACTATCAAAATGGTGAAAGTTTGGTTGGTACGATTCGTAAAGTGCCTCTGATTTTCGGTAGAAATAATGTTCCAAATTTATCAACTGTTGAAAAGAATAATCGAAAAATTCGGAAGTACTGGTTCAGTTATTGATGTAAAGCACACGATACGAGCTCGTAGTTGTCGTTCAGAACAAAACATTATGGCAATTCGTAAGAGGGTGGCCGTGAGTCCAGGGTCCTCGATTCGCCATCGTGCACAAGATCTGGACATTTCAACAGACATTCTTCACTGTATTATTTCTAAAAATTTGCCAAACTCTCCATGCTTACAAAGTCAAATTGACTCAACAACTTCTGCCAACAGACCTTCCTCAGCGAAGAGAGTTCACCAACTGGTTCATTGGACAACAGGAAGTGAATGCTGATTTTCTTGACAAAATGATCTCCAGCGATATGTCCCATTTTCACCTTGATGGTTTCGTTAATAGCCACAATTGCCGCATTTGGGAATCAGAAAATTCACAAATGATTCATAAAAAATAACTGCACCCCCAACGTGTCACTGTTTGGTGTGCATTGTGGTCTGGATGAATCATTAAACCATTTTTCTTTGAAAACGAGACAGGTAAAGCATTAACGGTAAATGGCGAACGTTATCGTGACTTGATAACCCAGTTCTTTGTCCCCCAATTAGAAGATATTTCTTTGAAAGTATGTGGTTTCATCAGGATGGTGCCACTTGCCATACCGCTCTTGAAACATTGATGATCTTGCACGAGACTTTTCCTAGTCGTGTCATCTCCCCCTTTGGTGACCACAACTGACCGTCCCTATCTTGTGATTTAACACCTATAGGCTATTTTTATGGGGTTTTCTGAAGTCTCAGGTTTACGCCAACCAGCCCACGGCCACCCAAGCACTGAAAGCCGAAATTGAACGCTGTATCAACGAAATACCGTCACAATTATGCAAAACCGTTATTGAAAATATCGCCAGTAGAGTACGGGTATGCCACCAAAGCCGTGGGGGCCATTTACTGGATGTGTTATTCCATACATCATTTGCAAATGCCTATATTATAAATCAAGAAATATTTCAATACATTGCTACAGAAAACCATGTTTAATTTAAAATTCATATATTGCGCTCTTATTGTACTACCCTTTAGTAATTTGTTCGTATCGACGTAATCTTCTTTTCTCACAGTATCGTCACAATCGATACTATCTTATAGTATCTTCACTATTGTAAACCATCTTATCAAACATTTTGTTATATTATCGTATATAAAATGCTTTTTCTTATTTCAAACGACTATTGCGGATTCATGTATCCTTCCTTAACTAATGCAGTCTGTACCTAAAGAACCTTCTTCTTTTCTCTCTACTTATTCCAAATAGCATGTACTTCGAAAAAATCAATAAGTGTTTTCAATTCTAATAGACTAAAAAATGACCGAAGTTTCAGTAGGATCCTTAAGTACAGGCCTTCCTTCCTATCATCCCTTCTTTTTCCTATCAAAACATGTATCGATAAATTTGTAAGTAAAAAAACTAACGATAGCCGATCTGGCTACCTGTGCCCTATTTCTGACTTAAGTGACCACTTTTAGAGTGGAACAAAACTTCTTTTCAAACAAACATCAAAATATTTTCTTTGTAAAAAAAGTTGATGCTGTAGACTTTGTCAAAATAAAAAAAATCAAATTCACATTTGAAAATAATTAGCATTTTGTGCCTCTCTCATTTTCTTTTCTAAATATTATATCAATAAATGGTTATTAATGTTGTAATAATAAATTTAGAGAAAATAAAGCCAACGCACTTCAATATAATTAAGTTAGCCCATAATTTCGTCTACTTAGAGAGGGAAATAGAGCGAGAGTGAGGAGAAAAGACAGATGGGGTGGGTTCGTCTTTTCACTTACTCGGGCCATTGACGTGACTAGCACCGTAAAGATCAAGGTAAAATAAAGTTCAATATGTTCATTTTCATAAGAGGATTATCTAACCGTTCTTTAATATTTAACGCTTAAAATGTTCGAAGTAATGAAACGTTCATTATATAAAAGGCTATTGTAATTTTTAAACTATTTATGCTCTTTAGTTAGAATTGGAAATTGAATTAGACTTATATGTCTAAACATCAAAAATATTGAATGACTTTAAAAGAAACGTATTATAAAGAAAATACGTGTTTGGTACATTAGATAGATAAAAAATTCATTGTTGGTATTGCTGAAACTAAAACGCAAACAGAAACATAGAATACACAATCGATTGTTGACGCTCATTCCATTCTGATGGGAATCAAATTTGTTTTTTACTGCATTATTAAACATTTAATTTCATTTTAAAACTGACATTAGAAATAAAAAAAATTAATGCTTTTGTCATATTTTACCATTAATAGTAACAATATCAGAAATATTCATTAGTTAAATTAAGTTCATTAAGTGAAACGAGCAAAAATATTGAGTTCTATAGCACCTTTTTTCAATACTTTACAATGTTGGTTTATGAAGTCAAATATTTGTGAATATAATCACACAATAATACTTCTTAATGAACCATGGCTCGTCTAGTTCCTTAGAATCATTTCATAACTGGTTTCGAAGCCCTCTAGTATCTCCAAACCTAGTTACTGAAACGATAAACAATACACAGTATGTCGGAAAAATAACGGTACTTTTAAATTTAAAGGAAACTACTAGTGCCATCGGTTGAAATAAATATAATCCGAAAGGTTTATATTACATTAAAATCGATCAACGGGTTGTCATGTTATAGCGCTTAAAGTGACAGTACCTTTTGTCACATCGATACAAAAATACCATGGAACAAAGAGCTAATATTAAATTTTGTTTCAAGCTCCATAAAATTTTTACAGAAACATTTTAATTGATGAAAAAAGTCTTTGGTGAAAATTAGTTATTCCTTGCACGTGTGCAATAAGCGATTCCAGGACGGTCGAGATGCTTTAGAAGACCACCCAAAACCAGGCCGACCAAAGAACAAAACTCGCTGTCACTGGAGAATGCCACTGGTGGATATTATCTCGGTATTATAGAGCATCTGTGGACGAGAGTCGTTCGAAGAGGACCAAATATCGAGCTCCGGTAGGTTGATTTTTGTTGCATGATAATGCACCATCTCACAGGACGGTGCTGCTCGTGAATCTTTGGCGAAAAAACCAGTCTGTGTGCTTTAACATCCGTATTTGCCTGATCTATCTCCGTGTGACTATTTCCTTCCTTCCTAAGTTTCCTTATTTTTTCGACATGCTGTATATATGATGGTTATATAATCCTGTTCAGTGGAATGATCACCAGGACAACGAATTCAACGCCAGCTAATAATCATCTTGCTGCGGAAGTCAGTATTATCGTTGAATGATAGCGACCCAAGTACACTGCTACTTACAGAACTACCCAACTTGATGACTACTACTCTAACTGGATGAACCATGCCTCGCATGACATGTTCAGGAAATATTTATCATTTTTTTTTATTTATTCCGAAGTATAGACTGCAAAAAATTCGAAGTCTCTGACATGGTTCTGTAGTTGAACCACTATTGTTTCATATATAGAGTGCAAGGAAAAATATTTTCGAAAATTTCACAAAAGATTCTTTAAATTTTTTGAATAACATGCATCCAAAATGCAACCATTTTCGCGGAAAACTGGTGTGAAGGTTCATTTTAATTTACCTAATAATGGCAACGTGGTGTTTATTTCGATAGAACCCTGTCATCGTCTTGTTTATTTCAATGTATCGAAATTCAGTTTTTGCTTTATTGGCCCTTTAAGGTAATATTTGAAAATAAAATATGATATTTTTATTTTCATTTATTCCATACAATTCCGCATACATTTGGTTTGTTTTATTACAAAAAAAAGGAAAACTTACATAATTGCCGTTTAAGTGCAAATTTTAAATTACTAGTAATAAATTCTGACACTATAATAAGTTTTAAATGATTCATGTCACATTAAGACACATGTGATTCATTCTTGAATTTCGTGAAAGAAGATCCGATGATTGATAAAATATTGAATGAAAAATTTGGATTCCTTTATTTTGGCCAATAAACCATTCAAAATATTTTTGTCTGCATAAAAACCCAGTGGGCAAGAATGCTTGTAACCTTTGTACATGATAAGGACAGCGTAAATGCTTTTTTTATAAACCAACAATGGCAAAATCCAACTTGTTGCGTAACACTTCGAGTACTTCTGACAGAATCATCTTCAACAAGATGTAAAATTTGTTCTTCGACTTCAGGACCGATTTCTCCCTATCGCCCACATTTTTCAAATTTTGAAACCACAATACCCGTACCCAAAAGTCTTTGAGAAACTTGGACAAACATTTGCTGAGCTGGAAGCGGTCTTTCGGGGTATCGTTGCCCGTAAATGGCCCCTCGGAATTTAGGAGTGGTTTCCTGTAAATAAGAAGCATATCCTGATATTCGTGTACTGAATATATTTTTGGTAATAACTCCAACTTAAATGCATGGACGAAAACCCTGAAATATGAGGGTGAATCAAATATAAACTGAAATTCATTATATATAAAATAATATAAAAAACTATTCATTATTTTTCGATATAGTCCTCCACGCTCTACATATTTTTCCCAGTGGTTTGGAAGCTTGAGAACTCCTTGCCCCTAGAAACTTCGAGTTTGGGTTATCAGCCAATGGCGCACGTCCTCAACATCTTGATCGTTGTCGTATTGTACCCCTCCAAAGGCATTTTTCAAGGGCGCAAACAAAAATTATCACAGGGTGATAATTTTTTTCATTTGGTCAAGAGTTTCCTGAGGTTCCTGACCCCATTGAGCATAGATTTTATTGAAGCCAAGCTGATTTCTGATGATTGTTTGAAAATACCCACCTTTAAAGCGATTTCATGAATAGTGAGCCGCTGCTCACCTTTGATAAGGTCGCGAACTGCACTAATGTTGTCAGCAGTGACTTCTGGACTGGGATGTCGATTATGACTTACATTTACTACACTTTCTCATCTACTATTAAACGTTTTGGCCCAACCAAACACTTGGGTCTTCCACAGGGTATCGTCATCATACTGAACCTTCAATCGAGTTAATATTTCGGATGGTTTGACGCCTTTCTTGATAAAAAACTGTATTAGAACCCGTTGCGCAACGGAGGGTGGAACCTGTTGCTCATTCATGGCTGTACTCACTGAGTGAAACATCTCACCGATCGTTTCCCCCACTCCTAAGATATTGCACTGCAACGACTTACACTGATAGCCCGTGATTGTCTGAGGAAAGTAATTGTAAAATTCCTATTTATATTTGATTCACCCTCGTAATTGTTAAACGGACGGATTGATAACGATTGATCATAATCATCATCATTCAGCCATTGTCGATCCACTGCAGGATGAAGGCCTCCCCAGCATGCTTCCTGAGTTCCTGAGTTCTCCTCTACCATTCGGGTGCAATATACTTGATGATGTCATCCGTCCATCGTATTTTCGGTCTCCTTCATGGACGTTTACGATCAAACGGTATCCATTCCAGGATTGCTTTGGTCCATCTGTCGTCGCATCGCCTCGCTATATGGCCTGCCCAATTCCATTTCAATTCTTTCACCCTTCCAATGATGTCACATACCTTCGTTTGTTCCCTGCTCCATATGCAGGTCTTTCTGCCCCACTTTCTAATGCCAAGCATACACTTTTCCATTCCCTTCTGTGCTATCCGAAGCTTTTGAATTGATTGCGATGTGAGTGTCCAGGTTTCACTTCCGTATGTCATAACGGGCAGGACGCACTGATCAAAAACTTTTCTTTTCAAACATAGTGGGAGTTTGCTCTTAAGCACTATATTGAGCCTGCCAGCCACACTTAACACGCCTCTCCACTTCCCGAGCAGTATAACACTCTATTGAAATCCTTTGCCCAAGGTATATGTAGTGGCCCACGACCTCTAAATTGCTTTCTAAAATAAAAAATGCTATTGCCAGCAAATTTGTTGAATTTAACCTGACTCTTTTTTAGGTTTATTTTCAAGCCAAATGGTTCTCTCCCCTTTTGCAGTTTTTGTATGTGTTTTTGTAGCTCATCTGGGTCTTGTGAGATGAGAACGATATCATCTGCGAATCTAAGATGGCTTAAGTATGCACCATTTATTTTTATTCCCTCCTGTTTCCAATCCAGGTTACGGAATACCTTTTCAAGGCAGGCTGAAAAAAAAACTGGCGATATTGAGTCGCCGTTCTACGTTGATGTTAACTTCAAGGTCGTCCATGTTTTACAACATGGTTCAACCTACAACTGTAGCTATAGCTTCACCCTACGGATCCCAGTAGATTCACATAGGCTCTGTCTATCCCTTGGTAATATATAATAACCAAGGGATAGTTTCAATAAACCCCAAGCACAATGACATGGTGTATTCATTGTGCCTTTCAATGGTTCAATTTGTTGGACAACCTGGATATGATCCATGGTACTGAATCCACTTCTGAATACTGCCTGCTCTCTAGGTTGCGCGTCATTTAGTGTTCTTAATATTCCTTTAGATATTATCTTTGTGAAAACTTTGTACATTACTGATAAAAGGCTTATTAGTCGGTAGTTTTTCAAATCTTCCTGTAATCCTTTCTTATGAAGAAGAATCACTTCAGCATTTTTCCATTGGCTCGGTATTTTTTGATATTTGAGGCACTTTGAGTACAATTTAGCCAGTATTTTATGTAAAGTTCGACCATCAACTATTAACATTTCAACCGTTACATTGTCCTTTCCTGGAGCCTTTCCATTTTTCATCGCTTCTATGGCATTTGTCACTTCATCCAACAGGATGTCTGGCATTTGCTCTTCCGTGGGCATTGCTGTCTTTAGGTGATTGTGATTTTCATATAACTTTGAATAAACTTTTCTGATAACTCCTAACATTTCCACGCCGTGCCATCCTCACGCATTAAGACAAACACTTGTGTCCTTTTATTTCTCAGCTTGTGTTTATCTTTGTCTATCCCCTTGTATTCTTCTAGTGTTTTTACACTAGCTGCATGTTGAACCGACGCGTTTCTTCTCGAATACGTTTTCTTATAGTTTTGCAAAGTTCAATGTACTCGATTCTACCAAAAGAACTCCCTACATTCCTCATTTATTTTCTTCATTAAATCAATGGTCTCATTGGAGATGTTTGACTATTTCAATTTTTTTCCGCTGGTGCTATGGCAGCAGCCATTTCAAGCACATTGTCGATGATTTTTTCACATTGATCTGTTATTTTCATCTCTTCTGGATCTTGCAACACAGCAAAGCGGTTCGTCAAGGCAATCTCAAAATCTTTGCCCCTCTACAGCAACTTCCCAGATTCACTTTGGCCACCTTAAATCTTACCATTTTTGTACGTTCTCTTCGATAGTTTATCCTAACCTTGCTTATACCATTCTATGGTCACTTCCACCATTAAAACGGTTAAGGATACGGTTAACGGTTACAATTACAAAATATGTTTTATCATTTGACATGATGTAGTCCATTTCTCTTATGAAACCAGATGGACCTTTCCATGTCCATTTTCTGCTGATTTTTTTCTTATAAAACGAGCTAATAATGTACAGTTCTTGTCCTTCAGCAAAATCAACCAGTGTGTCCATATGGGCCAGTTGCAGTTTCACCAGTTCTTACTTTTCCAATTTTAGCATTAAAGTTACCCATGAGGATTTTGTATCTGCATTTCTCCTTGTCTAGGAGCTGAGCCACATCATCATAAAATGCCTCAATTTCCTCATCACTATAGTTTATAGTTAATGCATAAACTTGGATGATTTAAAGCTTAAACTTTTTATTCAGCTGAATGACGCATTAAGCTAGTCGGTCAGATATACTTTCAAATTTTACAACACTATCCTTCAACTTTCTGTTAATGAGGAATCCACTTCTACCACTTCGTCCATTCTCCGTACCCTGAGTGTAGAGTACGTGACCAGATGTTTCCAGTTTCACGTAGCCCTAACATCTCAATGTATGTTGTCAAGCTCGATCAACAGTTCTTGCAGTCGTTCATCCGTTTTCATTGCCCGAATATTTAGAGTTGCAATGTCCAATGGCAGCCTGATCTAACCCGGTGATTCTTAGCACCCTCTGTCTTGGCAGACCTTTCCGCTGCCGTAGGTAGTTGCCCCTTGGCCTCAGGGGAATGAAGGCTGTGTTTGAAAATTTAAACCCATGTTGCGGGTTGGATCTTAATGTGCCACGCTGGTCCAGTGTGGGTTGGAAGATTTTGGATCATGTTAGTCTGAGGTCTCTGCTTTGACCTGTCTGCCATGGGTCCAGGAACATACGCTTCAGACGGCATAGAACAAAGCTTCATTGACTTATGGAAGCCCTAAGCGGAAGTATATATTTATATATATATATATATATATATATATATATATATATATATATATATATATATATATATATATATATATATATATATATATATGTATATATATATATATATATATATATATATATATAGATATATATATATATATATATGTGTGTGTGTGTATGTATATATAGAAGTGCGAATAAGAGTTAAATAAGCACTTGTGCACTAATTAACGCTAGAAGCAGCTAGGAGAAAGGAAAAAAGGAAAAAAAAAACATTGTTGTCTAACTTATTCTAAGAAAACCCAACAAGATGGAAATGTTTGTCATAAACCATGTGATCCGATTGGTACTCAGCTCGTGATTCTGAAGCAATGTGAGACTAGGCTCTCCATGGAAATTAAAGTGCTAGAAAGAAAACAATTCCAGCTCTGGTGAAGCAGTACACGTGGAATATTGGCGGAGTTACTACAGTAAGTAAACTAAACGTGGTGGAGAAATGTTTAGAGTTTTAGAAAACGTGGTGGAGAAATGTCATAGTGGGTATTGTAGAAACTTGCTGATGGAACAATGGTCATTTGGTCAACAACAAAGATAAGTCAAGAAACCGAGTAGAAATGATTGTCAACAAGGAAATTAAAAACGGTGTGATGGGATAAACCACAATCAATGATATAATACTCTCAATTTAGATCAGACCTACTTCAGTAGATATGATTATTATTCAAATCTACACACCAACCGCTGCGTCATTGGAGCAATGAATTAAAAAAATGATTGAAGTAGTTGAATCACACGCACCGATGCATGCTGCGAATTCCTTGTAGCACCTGAACCAATGTCTCAACTCTTTACAGAAATAAATATGGACGTGCATAGACAATTTCTCCAGATATTTCTACGACGTATATTTACCCTCTTCTGTCATGTCACTAGCGGTGTGATATAGAAGAATTATGCAACTTAAGACACTCATCAACTTATGAGTTTCAGCAATTATGACAATGAAAGGAAAAACATGGATTACTAGTGAATCACCGCTTTCAACAAAGTTTAGTGTATTTCATAGTATATAAATAAAGGATCCTAAGCCTGTCATGAAAGGTGGCTAAAACACCGAACAAGATATGTGATATTTGACTCTGTGTGTCAATGTGACTCTGAAACGAGTATATTTTATTTCATATCTAGAAATCTAGGTGAACGAATCATGAATCAACTGAAATCATCTTTGAAGTTTACATAAAAATAAAATGGTGATTGAAAAGATTTTTTGTGGTCTATAATTTTAATCTGTTTCCTTTCACACAGTCCGTTTGTGTGTTGCAAGCGTGTGTGTGTGTGTGTGTGCAACAATTTTATAAATATAGTGGAAATGTATGTGTTTTATAAAATATAGTGGAAATGGAATGAGTTTCAGTTCTTTTATTTAATATAAAGTATTACAATTTTTTTCCACCAGTCCTCTGCGGTAAGACTGTGTAATATCAGACCTCTTGCATATTCAGTAATTATCCAAATGCAATTACAGTTTATGTAATGGAACCTGTAACTTCTATGTCTACATGCTGACACATAGTTCAATTATTAATGTTTGGTTTCTACATATTTTCAGAAAAAGTACGATGTAGAGCGAAAAGTCAGATGCTTTTTAAATAAAATATTGTCTCTCTGATCGAAAATCGATATATTTCCCCTAATAATTTTTCAACTATTTTATATTAGTCGAACTCTTCATTGGATATGAATTTCTTTCCAGTTAGCAATTTCTTCATGTTTGGAAAGAGAAGATAGTTGGAGGTGGCATTGATTCGTAGTGCAAATTAACCAATGTCCTTATTGCAACGGCGCACTAATGGACGAGTGTATTGCCGTGATAAAACAGCACTGTTTTATTCGCCAAAATGAGGGCGTTTTTTATGAACTCTTTATGAAATTTAACCAATAATGCATCATAATCAAGCAATAATGAAAACAATTCATTTGGGAATCGTAGAAAATAGTGCTCTTGATTTTTCTGGTTGATATTCGCCTTCTTCGGGGTAAGCGGTCCGGGTAAAATCCACTATGCGTCTATTCCTTCGTGTTTGGTGTGTAGTGATGCAGCACGAGTGATGTAACGCTATAGTGAGCAAATGCGACACCCATCGCACTGAGGACCTTCTCATGTCCAAATATTCCTTTAGGATGTTCCATTTTCTCAGTAGTGACGGCTGATTTGAAATGAATAGAGGTACTTTGAAGTACGGATGAAAGATTTCTGTTATTTAAATATCTCTCTCCACGGCCCCATTACGCTATCTTTTGAGCATACCTTATACCTCCACCCAAGGTTGTGAAAAGAATGCATCGCATTTCCGACTGCTGCAAACATTCACCGTAGGATGGCGCGAGTTGCATTGAGATTGCGACCGGCCATCAATATGGCCAGTTGACTTGGTCTTGCTCTGGTCGTTTCTATTCAGCTGTCTCCTTGCATTAGATACGAGCCTAGCTGACGACGAGTGTGAGGCCCGAAACCTAGCAGATACTTGCCTCGACGTGATGGCGACGGCTGATTTAAAACGAATAGAGGTACGTGGAAGTATGGATGAAAGATTAAATGAAATTTCTGAGATTTCCACTTTTGAATATTATAAATGTTGAAGGCAAAATATGCTGATGCAAAACATATGACAATATACAAATGCAAACGTGTAATTATTGTTATAGTTTACAAAAACCTATGCAGCTTCTTATTATTATCAGAAACTTTTGGAGTAACTCAACTAAATCAACAATCGTGCATATGTGCGCTTACCGTCATTTTTAAAATTAATTTTGTTTTAATTGTTATAAAAATAACTCTTTGGAAACCCATTAATATATTCTTAATTTATTATATGAGTCCTAAAAAATTCTACTTTGATCATATTCTAAAAATTAATCCAAAATAAAATAATTTTGAATGTGTATTAAGAACGCAATGTGAGGAGGAAATGAAAAGGAAATTAATAATTATAATTATTCAGCTTTAAAGTAGATAACAACGTTAATTTTTCAAAACGAATGAAATAAATGTTATTTCCTAGACTTTCAAAAATAAATTTGTTTATATTTTTAGTTATATATATACAGGGAGTTTTCAAAGTTGAGTCATGTATTTTAACAGGTTGTAGAACTCGTAAAAAAGTAATTTTACCAAAAACCATTTATATAAAAGTTACAAAATAAAGAAGTCATTAACAGTTACAAAAGTTGAAAACAGACCCGACTTTTTGATATTCTCGAGCATTGCGTTGTAGAACTCGCAAAGAGAAGTCAATTTAGCAAAAATCATTTATATAGAAGAAGTGAATAACAAAAACAAAAATGTTACATGATTCTAAATTGTCCCCATTTTTTCGATTCGCACAAAATCTTTCTCGGCGTAACCACGGTCACTACAAGCGGCAAAAATAAAATTTTAATGAAAAATTTTCGATGAGCTGTTGTAGTTCTTCCACAGTATTTATTTTTCCATTGTGATAAACTAGCTTTTTAAAAAACCCCACAGAAAAAAATGGCAGACCGTTAAATCCAGGGAGCTTGCAGACCAAGAAATCCTTTGCGCCCTATCCACCCATTGCGCACTTTCCATCTGGAAATTATCATTTAAATGTTTGTGAACTTCTCGTCTCAAATGTGGTGGAGCTCCATCATGTAGAAACCACATATTCTGTCCATCAAGGAACATCTTATAACAATTGTGGCAAATTGTTTTGAAGAAAGTCTAAATAATTTTCACCTGTCAGTCGACCTGGAATAAAGAAAGGCCCAATAAGCATGCCATTTACTATACCAGCCCTAACATTTACTGAAAATCTGTGCTGAGAATGGGTTGTTTTCACAGCATGCAGATTTTCTACTGCCCAAACATGGTTGTTTTGGAAATTATTTACTCCATTTCTTGTAAATATGACCTCGTTGGTAGTCAATAGAAATATGGTAAAGTTTTCATTACTGTGGTGTTACTGTGGTATTACTTTACTGATATAAAAAGCCACTGACAAAATTTTACTTTTCTAGGATAATCTTCGAGTTGTAACGCTTGTCTCCGTTGATAATGATAGGGATAAAAGTGTTCTTGTCGTATAGTCTTCCACACTTTACTATGGCCAACTTCAACTTGACTTACTCTAGACCTAGTCGCCGTTGTTGGCTCGTTTTCGACAATTTTTAAAATATCTCCCTCAATCTGTACCATTTCACATGGAGGAGGCTTTCCAGCGTAACCTCCTCGTTGTGCCATTAAGTACCCTGTATCGCGAAGTCTTATAACTAACTTTATAAACATCCGCGGAGCCGGATGATTTCTTAAAGGAAACCTTTCCACGTACAAACGACATGCTGCGGTGGCATTTTGTTGGCATTCCCTATAATATTATGTCCACTAGTAAATGATTTTCATAAACGTGTAGCATTTTAATCGCAGAAAGTACCCAAAACTTAAACCCCACTATTAAAGAAATATTTCCAGTGGCCAAATAGAACATCGCACTCAAAAGAAATATCCTACAAGAATGCAAAAAACTAGTAATAATCAGTATCAGCAGTAAACAAATAATTTATGTGTTTACAATGCAGTGGTCGAGAATATCAAAATGTCAGATCTGTTTTCAAATTTTGTAACTGTTAATACCTTCTTTATTTTGCAACTTGTATATAAATGATTTTTGATTACTTATTTTTAAGAGTTCTACAACGCGTTAAAATAAATGAATTAACTTTGAAAACACCATGTATATATATATATATATATATATATATATATATATATATATATATATATATATATATATATATATATATATATATATATATATATATATATATATATACATATACATATATATATATATATATATATATATATATATATATATATATATATATATATATATATATATATATATATATATATATATATATATGTTATATATGTTATTATTTTTTTATTTATTGGAACTTTCGGTCAGTTAATAAATTTTAATTTTATTATTGTTTTGTTATTTATTATTATTGTTTTAATTTTTAATTTGAAAATTATGAAAAAATTATTATGAATTAAAATTTTTTCTTAGTTAAAAAATTTGGGATATAAAATTAAATAAAATTAAAACTTATTAACTGACCGAAAGTCCCAATATATAAAAAAATAATAATAGTATTAAACGGTCGCGATATATATATATATATATATATATATATATATATATATATATATATATATATATATATATATATATATATATATATATATATATATAATTACAATTAATGATGAAAGATGTCTAATTAAAAAAAAAATTAATGTTGTAGAAAAATCTACATTTATTTCTCTAATATTACCTTTTCGGTAATGTGCGTTTCTCACTTTGTGAAAAAAATGATAATAAATTATTTCACTTCGTCGGCGCACATTATGTTCGCAACACGTGGTCGCGTGCTCACACGCTGAGACGGTAAACCGGCGTGTTTTCAGGCAGCGTTCGCGACGCAAACTGAAAATAGGAAAATATGAGGAGAACGCGGGCTTTTATCAGTAGGGGTAGACATGCGCTGGCACGTCATTCTGCGGTTGGAGAGCGCTCTTTAATAATACTGAAAAGAACCAACTTTCGACCCTGTTCAAATTATTTTGCGTTGTCGTCAGAGTTGCAGGAAACCCCACCGTTTCCTGCAGATGGGGAAGATATTTAGAGGTTTCTGCTCTCTTTATATCAAACAAACGAAGATAACCTTGAACTTTGATTTAAATATATTTTTATATTAAGAAACAAGTAAGAGCCTATATAAACTGAAGGTTTAATATCAAATGTGTAATAATAATCCTAAAATGTATATAATAATATACTAAATAATTTAAAAATTAACAGTTTTTTTATAATTTAAGACTGAAGGAGTGCTAACTCCAATTTCACTTGGTGTTTATAGGCATAAAAATAATAATACATTTTAGAACTAAACGGCTGCAAATGCTGCTGCTTAACTGATAACTGTTTGTCGATCGATACCTCGTCCAATTCACTAAAATACAATTCAACTGTAGGAAATATACCAATTGATCCTAACTCATCTGATGAGCAGTGCAGACTCTGAAAGCGATATGTACAGTTGACTGATTGCAGTTTATCGATACTTATGAGGCGTAGACACAGTTGTCGTGTATAGGGAAAAATTATGTAAGACGAAAATTTATGTACCCGGAATTGGCAACAATGGTGTTGCTAGGCGCCATCTGACACATCGTAAGTTTGACATTGTTGACTTGACTGTATACGTACTTAGAACGTATTGTCATACAGATGCTATTTGTGTTGTTTAGTAACTTGAAAATTTCATCTTAGTCAAAAAATGGTATTAACTCGTGAGAATTTTCGTGCGATGATTTACGACGACTTTCGACGTAAATTATTTCAACAACAGTGCATCGATCTACTCAGTTCGACTTTTGGACCAAACCACTGTATATCACTAGTTTAGTGAATTCAATCGTGACCCTGGTTCGCTCATGGATGAATTTAAAGAAGGTCATCCAAAATAGGTTGTTGTGAACTGACAAAGCAAAATCGTCATGTGACCTACCGTGAGATTGAGTCACCTCTTAGCAATAGTGTGATAAGCATACACAAGATTTTACATGAACATTTAGCCGTGAAGAAAATTTGTGCACATTGGATTCCGCATAATTTGACAATCAAAAAAGGCCCGTGTCGGTGGGTGTAAAAAAATGCTCAAAAATACAATAGTGGCGCGTCAAAAGTCGTGTATAACATCTACATAGGTGACTAATCTTGGATCACAACACAACAATTTGTTTGCCAGAAGTCTTTGTAGTAATAAAGGAAAACAACCAGCGAATCGGGATCATTCTTCACAAAGACAACCAGAGCTCTCATACATCGGACTGAGACAACTCTATATTTGACCGGATAAAAAATCGAATTGATGGACCAGTCGCCGTACAGTCCAGATTTGGCATCCAATGATTTCTTTTTGTTCTCGTCCGTAAGGAAGGAGAAGCAGTTCATGCATTCAAAATGCATGTTTTGGAAATATCTCAATCGGAATGGGAAAAGTGTTTTGAAAATTGGTTCGTTCAAATGTATGCAAAAGTGTATCGATCATCGCGAAGAATATTTTGAAAAACAATAAATCCATTTTCAATGATAACAACCCTCTTATATGGATTGCTCAATAGATTGGGGTTAAGAAATTATAGCTGTAATATTCTACTGGTACAAAACAGAGCGACTCAAACTTGATTATTAAGTCAGTTTACCTGGTAACCAAATTCTAATGCAATCACTGATTCTTACAGCACTCATGTGAAAATTCAGAAAGTAAAAAAAAATTGAAAGCATGGTATTATTAAACTGGTCTGAGAGTAGCGTGTGTTGGTTTGATAATACCGTGTGTTATAAATAAAAGCCGATAAATAATAGGCAATTAACATTTATCTCTGAATAAAAATATTATTATTATTGTGAATTTTAATAGTAATCGCAAATGAAATTTTCAGTAGTGTTTTACCACTACATTTTTTATGGGTCCAGCTGGAAAAACTGCAACAACAAAACCATATTTCTTTGTCCCAGTCGAATTTTCCACATATAGTGCAAAGGTCATTAACAGCATCAGTATTATCATTTTCTTTGTGTGTCCATGTCATCATAATCGTCGTCATTGCCTAATTATGCTAGAAGAACTTCGTCATCGCTTCTGGAAATGAACGCCTTTCTCTTGAGAGTTCTTTTATTTGCTAATGCTTTTCGTTTTTTATTATTGTTGTCTTTATTCTCTTTTAAACTTCTGTTTCTCTCCTTTTCTTCTAACTCTGCCTTTAAGGGTGTGGCTGCTAATATTTGTGAGTGTTATTTCTTGGAACGTCTTTTAATTTTCTGAATTTTTTGAGGCACTGGACTACTACTCAAAAATATAGCAACAGCTTCGGTTTCATTCGTAGAATGTATTGAAGTTTGATTTCGAGATGTTAAGGCTTCAATAATAGGAACCGATATAAAGTCATCGTCAAAGAACACGTTGGGATTTATGGGATGCCAATTACTTCAAAGCTACTCTCAAATTTGCTTTATTGAAAATTGAAGCCAAAACATCCTGAGTGATTTTTTCATATTGATAGTTTTTCATATATAAATCACACTGTCTGTGATAAGGTGCATTCAATGTTAGACGAGAGGTAATGATAGCAGGTGGAACCCATTTTCGCGGCAATATTAATAAGACTAATAGTGAGTGGCATAATTGTCAAAAATTACAAGGATGGGATTTTGAGTAGTTGTCTTAATATGTTTGGCAAAATGACGAAGCTATTTTTCAAAAAAATTGTCGTTAATCCACCCTGGTTTTGAGCAACCATATTCAGCTCCAATGGGCACTCCAATCTTAAGACTTGACTTGATCCTTTGGTGTTGATATATAAATATAGGTGGGACAAATGGATAGCCTCATACATAAATTGAAAACACAACTGTGACGTGTTGCCCACGCTTTCCGCTCGTAATTTTACCAACATGTTTAAGGCGCATACATTTTTCTTCAGGCGCAGGTGCATACATTTTTCCAGGCCTTTGCACGGTTGAAACTCTTATCAACATTAAATATTCTTTTGGCTGGATAAGCATTCTTCTCCATCATTTTCTCTAAATTACGAAAAAACAAATAAATTTCAGTTTTATTAAACCCCAATACTCGGTTCATGCTAGTTGAGTCCGGAGATCCCAGTGTTTCTTGAAAAAATGTTTTTAATGTTCTTTGCAACTGCAAATTCATAAACCAGTTTGTGTAGCTCTTTTGTAATTCCAAAAAATGTTCTAGCCAAAATAACAACTTGGCAGCTAACTCCTTTTCGTCATCCTTTGCAAGCGTTCCCTTCCATTCCAGTCGAGGATCTACCCTCATCATTACTATCATTTTTTTAATGTCTCTTATATAAGATTCTCCGAGCACAAATGATCTTGCCACTTCTTTTATTCTCCTTCCGGCATGTACAGCTTTTAAATCCGCCTGCATTTGATATATACCATTCACCGTCACCGTCATATATCAGGAAGGCCATTCACCGTCAGAAAACCTAAACACGAAGAACAATAAAGGATCATGAACCAAATGCACTAAAGGTCCTGCTACCATACGTAAAAGGAATCACTGATAGGATAGGCAGACTACTAAGGAAACATAAGATCAGAACAGGCTACAAGCCGCACAAAACTGTGGCAAACATCCTAAAAAACCCCCAAGGACAAAGTTAGACTGGAAAATCATGTGGTATATAGCATATCTTGTACCGATTGTAACAGAACATACATACGACAATCAAACAGATGAATTTCAGCTAGAATACAAGAACATAAAAACAACGTAAAAAACAAACAAACGACTTCCACTCTGTTCCAGCACCATCTACAAAGAGGGCATAAAATCAATTTTGAGAGGCCTAAATAGCGAAAATTGAAAACTATATAGTTCGAACAATCAGAGAAGCCCTTGAAATAGAAGAAAGGGGTGAGCTAAACACGCGAAACGACGCTCGCAACATTTTAAAAGTATGGAAATCCCTTCTGAAAGAAGAAGACACGCGGCAACGTGGCGGCGAGGAAGAAAAATCAATCCGGCAGCGTTGCCGAGCACCTCAAATAGTCCCGAACTACCCCGATACAATCTGCGCAATCGCCAGCTATAAAACCAAGCGCAACGACCCGAGCATGTCAGTTGGACTCTTCAGTCGAAGCGGACAACACTTGAAGATGCTAAATGAGATTTTGGCGAAACGTCGTGACTCTTCACAGAATGAACGGATCGATAACTGGAATGATTTAGAAACATGATTGGAATTTATTTAGCAATATGATTGGAATATAATATTTAGCAAGCTAATTTCTACCAACAAACAAAAAAACATATGTCTTATTTTTTAAAGATCTATTTATTTTAAAAAATAACAGATATCGATGACATTTCAACCGAATGGAAACAGTATTGTAGTAAACTCTTCCAAGATGCCAAGCGTACCAGCATACCTAATTTAGAAATATGTGAACGTATCTTTTTGAACATTGAAATCAAAAATGCTGTACGCCATTTAAAAAACGTTAAACAATATGTAAAGTAGGGTTAAAGATGTTTCACAATATCTGTCAGAAAATGTGGCACACCGGTCAAGAGAAAAATGCGAAAATTGCCGCCTTATTGCTCTCATTCCACAAGAAAACCAGTAAAATACCCACTTACGTTAGCATCGAAAGTTTACCTTTTACATCGCCGAGAAATTAAAAAATGAGAAGGTTTTTAAAATTGTCAATATTTTCCAGTGTACCACTGGAAACGAAACATTTAGGCCATCATTGAAACTATACCAACGATATGTGTGAAAGAGTAATAGAAAATTGAATGTCCAGAATGTATTCCACCAGACGAAGCCGACGACAATATTTTCAAAACATTGTGTCAGTATTTTTTTTTCAAGACAAAATAAAAATCACCGCATTTTATCAGTTGCATTATCATTGTACCTTGTTTTACATTTATATTCAGACACTGTACACTATTACAGTTTACAGACACTATAATTCGACAACCATTTATATGTATTTCCTTCATCTTTGAATAAGAATGAGCTTGAAGTAAAGTTTTCTTTGCTCGCAAGTTCATTTGACCAAAAACACCTTGGGGCTGTGAAAAATTCTATTTCTTTAAAGGATTATTTTAAAAATAATTCTATATACATTCTTACTATTAATTATTCAGTGTAAAAAGTAATTACGAATTATTGTGTAGAAAATGGAAGAGAAATATTTCTTATCATATTAATATCTTCGTTCATGTTAAGCAGACAATTTTATCTTTTACGATGTCACAAAATTGCAAAGAGAGCGAAATGCCTTGGGAAATTGCCAGCATTTTCCAGTCTAAAATGGGGAAATTAGAAAAGCTGAATAAAGAAAAATTACGTGATTAACTTTAATTGGGGAATCATATATTTATACGTTCATGTAGTTGAAAAAAATATTGTGTAAAGTTAAAACAGGTGATAAGTACATAATTAATTAATTGTACACATATAATTAAGGGACACAATTTCTTTAAATAATATTTTGGGAATATGCTGTACATTTTCTATGCATTCAAGACTTATAATCTATACTGATAATTTATTCGTCGATTATCCTATTTAATGCCAAAAACAGAAGTTCTTGAAAATAAATATCATATAAAGTTAGAATAAGAATATCCGAAATTTAAAATGAGGCCCAATGATAACTGAACATGTATTATGTTTTGTAAATATTGTCGTTTAACCCATATATATAATACTACTATATTGCTGATTTCTGTAAGTGGAGGTGTCACGGAGTAAGTAAGACAGCAAACGTCTACTTTTATTTATTTTTCTACTACTCGACCCGTTGTGCGCAAATGTCGCAATAAATAAACGTGACACAAAAACATAAAAATATGTAAACTGATGCACGTCTATAAGCATACTCAATTCTCGGACATGCGTATAAGACTCTAAGTAGTAATGAGAGAAACAGACACATATATGCAGACCTTGCTAGCAATATAGTAGTATTATATATATGGTTTAACCCCTTCAGACATAGTGGCGACATCTGTTATCGGATAAGTGCAGTTTACGGCAATGCGTCAAATCTACAGAATTTCATGTTATCGACCTTTATATATTCATAATGGTGGCATTTTATCCACGTCTGAAACTTAACGGGTGTTACTATTGTTATTATTAATTTTTTTGCAAAATTTATCGGTAAGTATTAAATTAGTTTGTATTTATATTGTTATAAACACGTTAGAAGCCAAAGTCATGTTACTAGAAACTTTTTTCGTTATGGTTTCAGTGCGAAACCGGTACCTTGAACCGGTAAACTTGTTCCATCCTTGTACTCACCATAAACTTAAAACTAGTGCTAATTAGTTTTATTTACATTGTTGAAATTACAACAAATGTAGGCTAAATTGTAGGCTATTTTCGCATTTCGTCGATGTCTCGGTAGTAAATTCGTTTATTTTGGATCGCAGCCCAGAAACTGACTGACATTTTTTCGACTTCTCGTTTTCTTCAGCATAATTTCTGGGTTTCTGGGCGCTATAAAGAAAGGTACTCTCGCAAATAAAAGTGGAAAAGAGAACATATATAAACCTTATGGATCCCTGTCACATGCCTGTTGATGGTCGATCTAAACGATACATCTAGATCATCAGCATTACATTTTTTCCCAAAATTAATAATGATACTATAGCTCAGACAGCAAAGGGAAGTCTCGTTACTCGAAGTTACTCAGACAGTACTTAAAATAATGTTTCTCAAATATGCTACATTTTACGTGTCTGGCTCATGGTTTACACAGAATATGAGAAGTGATATGAAAATATGTGTCGACTGAAGAGTCCAACTGACGAAAAGTCGAACCGGACAACACTTGAGAATGTCAAATGAGATTTTGGCGAAACGTCATGACTCTTCACAGAATCAACGGATCGACACCCGGAATGACTTAGAAACATTATCTACCATCCGTGAGAATATTAAATGTAATATATATATATATATATATATATATATATATATATATATATATATATATATATATATATATATATATATATATATGTATAATAAATAATTGTATACTAATTCTATATTTCTAACTGCTTAGACTATTTAGTTGTGCGGACAGTTCGTAAGGAGTTTTTAAGAGAAAGAGAGACGCAAAGAGTTTGTGTTAATATTTGTTCAGTCTATTATAATACCTACCTATTCACATTATTATTAAATATTATTATTTACAACTCTTAACCATCCTAGAGGTAGGTTCATACTGCCTTGTCAAAAATTAGCATTTTCATTGCCAAAAAATATAAACAAGTTGTTTTCACTTTTTCTTCCCTTTGAGTTTTTTCGTTGCACGTTATTGTACATAATATCTATACACTTTTCATCACTAGCTTCTATACCATCCCCTTCAGAAATGGAGTCTCAGAATTTTTCTCCGCGAAAGGTGGCACAAAGAGATTCGGTCCAGAAGATTCTCCTCCAATTTTTATCATATGATCAAAGATAATCAATTTGCAATATTTAACTTACTTGCCAGATCACGGACCGTGGTGCGTAGAACTTCAGCGAATATGACCTTTATTTTATCGACCTCAGTGCTTGAAGTCCGGCCAGAGCGATGCCAGTCTTCCAGGTCAAAATCTGCACCCCTGAACTGACCAAACCTTTTAGCGTTCTTCAACTTTAAGTACACATTTTTTTTCTCTAAATTTTTCACTATGTATATTTTCTTTCCCGCAATTTTGCCCCTTTTTAGTTATATAATATTGATTATGCCTTCTACGGTAACTTTGAAGTGTTGATTTTTTTCTTTTTTTATTTCTTGTTTTTTTCATAGTTCAGCTTTTTTCGGGTTTTCTTCTTCTTGTAAGGAACATAACGAGATTCATCAGGCAATGGCAGCCAATTTGTGTTTGTGCAACTAAGTAGTGATCGACGTCGATCTCAGTCCCTCTCTTTACCCCTATATCGTGAATTTTATGCGTGTATTTTCTGTTTATTAGTAGGCAATAAATGCTATATCTTTCCATTTCTATGGAGCTACTCATATATTTGTGGATTTCTTTATGTTCTGAATGCAGAATGATTCCCTTCTCTTTATTATTTCATGTTATTTCCTCTTGTATATTATATCACATGATCTATGTTCTTTTCTCTACCAATTCCGCCATTCAAATCTCCAATCACAAAAATGCAGTTCCACTCCCGTAGCAGTTCCATTTCCGTAGAAAGCTAAATTCCTATTTTCAAAAAAATATTTTAAAAGAAGGAAATTTATCTGCGCTCCACGAAAATATTGCTCAATTTTTTAGCTGCCACTAAAACATCAGCAAATGTCTCCCGATATCGGTTTCTGGTCATACACCATCATGAGTCGGGTTCAAGCTGAACGTTCAGAAAGCAGTTGAAGAAATGACCAAAGATACAACCATATACATCGGCCTTGTCGGATATAGACCGTATTTAAATGCAGGTCAAGCCATAATATGATAACAGTCTAAAACAGTCAGACTGCCCGAAACGGTCCCATAATTTCTGCGTTTATCGGCGCTACAAAGAAAGGCACTCCCGGAAATAAAAGTATTCTAAAATAAAGAAATAAAAGAAAATAGATACAAACCTTATGTGCCCCTTTTATATGCCTGTTCTAGTAGATCTAGACGACAAAACGCTCTAAATTGGCTTGTAACGCATGTAATGTGGGGCTATGTCTAAAAGCAGAAAAAAAAACTGTTTTATAGCCTACCATAATATATAATTTGAACATTTTGATTGTATGCAAAGGGTTTTTGATTTATTTATATTATCATAATATATCACAATGGTTATCATATGAAACCATGTGTTGGAGGAATCCTTACGTTACTTTTATAATCCTTACGTTTACTTTCATTAATTAAGAAAAATGTTTTGTTCAAATAGTTTTTCTTTTATTTGTCTGAAAGGGTTAAAAGTCCCCTTCGGCCTTATTTTGTAGAATGCATTCTGGAGACTAATTTCGATTACTCTTTCACACATGGTGATCCAAATGTTTCGTTTAAGGTCAAGAATTATTCGGGGTTTATTTCAGTAGACCAGAAATTTATCATACCACCCTAAAAATTAATCCAAGGGCGTACCCTTTCTCGAAATAAATCGTCCAGGAAACTTTATTGACTCTCTGAATCTCTATTGACTTCTTTCTCCTGATAAATGAAAAGGATTTTTTATTGTATATGAATAAATTAAAATTGCAACGAAATCTAGAATTTATAATATATATTTTTAAACAAAATAATTTTACTATAGTAACCATAACAGCAAGAAGAATATCTCGAACGCGAAATGTTATACCTGCAAATCGGAGCTTATCGGAGCTGCAAAACTTATCTTTATATATTCGCATGCACGTTCTTACAAAGAGGTAACATTTAAATTATTCGCTATCGCAGAATGAAATCTCGGGTAGTCTTATTAAAAAATTGTTTATTTACGCATTTATGAACTATGTGCATTTACTACGCCATAGAATGAAAATGATTATGCACATAATTAACCATGCTGGAGGATTGATATTAACCAGAAATAATATTAAGCTTTGAAAATATTTATCTATTTTAGAAAGATGTTTTAAAATTAATTCATGTCTCACTATTAATAGTTTTTTATTAAAGGGGAAATGATATTGAGAACTATCGTTTCGACTATCGTTTAAGTGGTGTTAGAAAAGGGTGTATTGTGTACTTTGTGCAATGCCGAATTTGTTGAAAAAAATATATTGAAAAACATGTGAATGGTGCCAATCATTTAAAAAGAAAGGCATCTCTTCCGGGACCATCAATACCTAAAGTTATGTCTTGTCTTCATGTTTCTTTGGGTACCAGGTAGCTATTTTCCATTTTTATATCTAGAACCTGATTTGACCATAACAGAATTTTATGTGGATTTATGTAATACAATTATTACAGCTAACATTCCACTTTATAATTTGAACCAAACTTCAATAAATTAAATTTTAAAAAAATATTTCAAGATGTCAATACCAATCGAAGCAACACTTGGAAAACAATTTGTTGTCAAAGTGTATTCTAAAGCTGTGGACGACAACATCTAAAAGGGAAAAAAATGTTTAGCATCAATGAATATAAAGGGGAGATATGTAGCAAATATTATAATGGATCCATTAATGCCTCTAACTTTGGAGGACCTAATTTGATCAGCATTATATGTAATAATTTTAAACTTTTAACTTTTAAAACATATAACAGCCTTGGAAACTATATCAAAAAATGCAAGGCAAAAACAAACAAAAAAAAGAAATCAGGAATACTTCCTATATCATGGACCGCGGTGCGCAGAACTTCAGCTACTATGACCTATATTTCCTCAACCTCAGTGCTTGAACTATGGCCAGAGCGATGAACCACCCCTGAACTGATCAGATCTAATAGCGTTCTTTAAATTTAAGTAAACATTTCTCTTATCTAAGTTTATAAATATTGCTTGTCGTTGAACTTGTAATTTTGCTCCTTTTTAGTTGCTCCTTTGTAAGTATAAAAATGATTACCTATTCGTGATTATTCCAGTTGATGTTCCGTTCGTTTTCCAATATATTTTCATATACAATTTGTGTTTGTACAACTAAGTAGTGATCTCCGTCGATCTCAGTCCCTCTCTTTACTCATACACCATGAATTTCATGCGTTTATTTTCTCTTTATTAGCAGGTAAACAATGCTTTATCATTCTATTTCTATAGAACTACTCTGATATAATTGTGAATTTCTTTATGTTCAAAGAAAGGGTTTATGGCCAGAAGATAGTTTTGAATGCACAATAATTCTCTTTATTATTTCATGTTATTTATCCGTGTATTTTATATCACCTGATCTTATTTAATCTTTTTTTCTGTTAACTCCGCCATTCAAGTCTCCAATCACAATCATTTTTCCTCCCTTGCTTTCTGTAATATTCTTCCTGAGATGCAGTTCCATTTCCGTAGATAGTTGGCTTCTCCTCTTCAAAAAACGTTGCACGAAAATATTGCCAATTCTTTTAGCTGCCACTAAAACATTAGCAAGTGTCTCCCGAGATCGGTTTCTGATCATAAGCCGTCATCAGTCGGGTTCAAGCTAAATGTTCAGAAAGCAATTGAAGGAATGACCAAGGATACGACCATATATATCGGCCTTGCTGGATGTAAACTGTAATTAAATGGAGGCCATGCCACAGTGTGACGATCATCCGCAGCCGTCAGTCTGTCCGAAACTGTCCCAGTGACCTGGCCCAGACACTGATTAGATACCAAGTGGGCATGGACAGTTGCATAATGGACCCGTGACGAATATTATGAATATTCAAAAAGAAGAACAATTTACCTGTACTCAGTGAAAATAGCAACCATTACATCAGCCACCATTAAAACGCCAACAAGAGGCTTCCGAGATGAAAGCAACTTCAGAAATGACCAAGGATACGACCATAAGAACTTTTCATTCCTCTCTTCTAACTATTGTCAAGTGGCCATTGTTTGTCTCCTTAAACTAACATCTCTTCGTCTTTACCTCTGTCATTGCCACAGCGTTAAGTTATGTGTCCTTAATCATCTAATATTCCAAGTCGCCATTATCCTAGCTTTGTTAATAGTAGTCCTACTCTTTTTCGTGAACCATTCCATAGCTCTAGCTCGTTACCACCATATTTTTCAGTTAGTTTCCTGCTTTCGATCTTTACAATCTTCCTTCTTCCTTATTTTTATTCCTTTCTTCCTGTTTCCATTTTTCTTTAGCTTACAGTCTTATTTATCTCTGAATCTTCATTCTCATTATTTATTAGGGTGTAGCATATAAATACTTTACCTCGTCCCTTGTCTTTTAATCCCTGTTTATTCATCATATTCATCAATCTCTGTTTATTCACTCTCTCATGATTTATTTTATGTGCAGATATTATTTCAACTTGAACGTCGAACTAGTTGTCTTTCGATAAAGTTGTTCATTTCATTAATGGATCGCTTATTTCAAGTTTTAAGCTAGTCTTGACAACGTTGTTTCTTTTCATGTCTCTTTCAAAATATTCTAGTAAGTTTTATACTTCCAATAACTCATTTTTCCGTTTTCTTTCTTGATGTCCTCGTTCTCTTTTCTCATTTTTAACCTTTTAATATTTTTTCTCCTTTCAGGCCATCCTTCATCTCTATAATAATATTCATTATACGATCTAATTTTTCCTCATTTTTTTTTCTCTGACGTGTTGCTGGGAGTACTCGCAATTTTTTTATTTCACTTGCAACCTCTGTGTGTATTATCTGTGTTGCTCATTATTTATATTTTAAATCAGCCTACGCCAGAAGCAATCTACATATTAATGTAGATTGTTTACATAATAATTTAATTAAATTATTAACAATCTACAAACTACATGTTAATCCTTAGGATAAACAGCCTCTGTTAAAATTCTTGTCTTAGTTATTTCATATACTATCCAGCAGCACTGTCAAAGATCCGGACAAGAACTTGTTTTAATTAATTTTTGTTTATATATTAAAGATAACCTCACTATTACAGTTTGTATGCACTTGACTCTAAATTGATAACTCGTAACGAAATAATAAATCTGTAAGGGGTTGTGTGTTGTTTTCTCTCGTAAGTATCAACTTTAGAGATAGACTGTCGATTTTTAGATAGGTAGAAATATCCGTATCTCCCTGGTATTGTACGACATGTTGTATTTCAGTTACTTTATTCTAGTTGGGATTTGTCCGCGACAGTTTTTGTGTAAAGACAGATGTGATCGAAAAAAAATCCACATAAGCCGTTTCCTCACCCAAACTACAAAGAAAAAACTTTATCTCAATTTTTTGTTTTCCTGGTATCATTTTGTTTTGTCGGATCGTTTTTTGTTAGGCTTATATATATCCCATCTCCGATCGTCGTATGAATCCCTTTTTGTCGGACAAAAAGTTAACAAGAATGGGGAATGTGCTAACGCGTATGTCGGTCACGTTTCAACCTAACAAACAACCAATTAGTTAGTCAGAAGCAGGTGGATCTCGAACACGTTTGCGTAAAATCGTCCGAGCTGGCAAAGCGCCATTGTTTTAAAAGGATTTCTGGATAGGCAAGGCGGCCTGGGAGAATCTGCCGGAATTCAAATGTTTCCCTGGCAGTTTATTGAATAGAAAATATCCGAGAGAGAAACATCCTTCCAGTTCGAAATGTTTGCAAAATTCGATTTAAACTTAATACCAACGGAAGATATTTTCGTCTTGACGTCTTAAAAACTGAAAAATGAACACTGTTAGAAATGACATCCTATACAATCGATCATTGGATACAATTTTGCTTAGAAATGGTGGTCTCTTGAGCAATAAATTGGATTATGTCTATTGTCACATTATTAAAAAAACATTATTTAAAAAAACAAAACATTATTTAAAAAAACAAAATTATAAAATGCGGACTAACAGATCCAAAAGCCACTGTTTGATGGAAAATTTTCTTAGAGTTATTCTAGAGTAATTCTATTCGAATGATATAGTTACAATGTATCAAAACCTAACTGATACTATTAATAAAACGGGGACTATTGTGTTTAAAGATTTTTTTAAATTCAAATTCATATTTAATCCAAAAATCCCCTACATGGGGTGGAGCTTTACTCTTATTTTTACTAGCTATAAATTGACTTCTGATAAATTGTCCCCTGTCTTTTTTTTTCGTGGTTTTATTTGGTGCTTTTTTGATGATTTTGGTGCTAAATTTGATGACAAGAGAACTAGTATTTGAAGTAACCAGAATTATGAAAACGGATATGATTACGTGGAGGAAGAATACAAAGGTGGGGAATGGGAAGGGTGATAATGAGGGGGCAAACTGGCCAATAAACCAAACGGAGATGATCTTTAGATTGGGAGCATGGAACATCAGAAGTCTATAGAAAAGAGATGGGACTTGGTAGAAATTCCGGGCCTTTAGAGAGTTCGAATGAGAGTTCGGAGTGGTCAGAATGGACCAATATCGGAGGGAATATTAATAATCGAATTAAAACAAGAGATACAATAACAAACTGTAATAGCTATATATGGATCATCAGCAGATGAAAAATGATGAAACAATTAAAGGAATAATATAAATATGATAGGTGACTTCAGTGGAAGCGTATGGAAAAGGGACAATAAATAGGAAACAGTTATAGGAATTCATGGTGAATATATAAAAAACAATAATGGTAAAGGTATGTTGGATATCTGTATAAACCACGACTTAATAATAACAAATACATTGCTCGAACACAAATTTACAAGCGAAAAAATATTTCTTAAACGAGAAGTCTCTAATAGACTACGTACTGATAGACATGAAGAATTGACCGAAATGGTTACGGGAGTAAGGAGATTAATATTCTGAAACAATACAGAATTTTCACAGCAAAATAGAACAGGAGAGCATAAGAACTTACAAATTGAAAGATAAAATTATTCCAAAAAAATATTGAGGAGTCAACAAATAATTACAGAATTTGAAAAGATAACAAAGACAAGAGTATAGAATGCAAATGTCTCGGGCAGCAAAAAAACATGCGATATACGATATAGAACCAAAAATACCAGATCTATACCCACGGTAGACCAAAGAACTTTTTCAGAAGGGTAAAATAAAGAAGAATATATATGAAGATCTGTTAGCGAATAAAATAGAATGATCAACTAACAATCAAATAACATAATATATAAAAAACAATATAAAAAAGTAAAGAAATTCAATAAAAAGAAGCTAAATATGGAAATACTTTGGAGAGGAACTGAAAAGAGATACCAGAAATAAACAAAAGCTATTTTACAATGTGCTGAAGAATCTTAATAGAAATAAAAATACCAAACCAAGACAATAAAAAAAGAAAGAATCATAAAGAAAGAGCGATACTAATTCACGAAAATAAGATCATGGACACTTTCAAAAGCTACTGGACATAAACAATACAGTAGTAATAGGGGATATAAAATTAATACAATGAGGAAATTACAATAAAGAAATAAACGAGACTATAAAGACAATGAAAAGTAGATAAAAGTACAGCAGAAATATAAAAAAATTGGTCAACAAAGAATTTAAATATCACTAGAAATATATAAGCAAGTAGGAAAGTACAAATCCAATTATACCAAAGGACTAGGAAATAAGAAAAATGGTACCCATATTCAAAAAAGGAGAAACAAGGATTGCAACAACTTCAGAGGAAATGCGCTATTAAATACAGCAGTACAAATATATGAAATAACACCTGATATGAATGTAAAACAAAATCTGATAATAGAACGAACATTAGAACAATAGAACGAACAAATGGAACGGTTTTTTACAATTTTGAATAAAGTATAGATGGCGTTGTAAATTGGCCCAGGTCTAGTCCTATTTCAGAAGTGTAATGTATGACATTTATAAAAATAGGGTCATACACAATACAACAACATGATAAAATTGAATTATTTTATGAAAATGGGCGCTCAGTAAATCATGTAAAAAGTAGGGAATTATATGATATTTACGGTTGGCACAATCGTCCATCTGAAAGCATTATCAGTCGAATTGTTGAAAGAAACTGGTCCAGTCAGGATATATATATATATATATATATATATATATATATATATATATATATATATATATATATATATATATATATATATATATATATTTGGACTCAATGAATCTAACATGGCGTATTTCACAGGAACTAAAGCAACTAGATTATTCAAAACGTCGTGCATTTGTCAATTAGATTAAAAAACAAACAGATGTTTTTTCTCAAAAAATAATCTTTTTAGATGAAGCACATTTTGAAATTAGTGGCTAATTGGTTAATAAACAAAATTGCCACATTTGGGGTGAGGAAAATCCACTGATTGATAAGATTGATTGTTTTTTACATCCAAAACGAGTCACTGTTTGTGTGCATTATGGTCAGGAGGTGTAAGTGGATCTTATTTTTTTCAGAACGCTGCTTTAGCTGCTGGTGAAGCTGCAACTATGATTAGTGTTCAATATCGTTAGATGATAACCGGATTTTTGTGGGCTGAATTGAATAATATTGATCTGGAGGATATGTGGTTTCAATAGAATGGCGCTACACTTTACTCTGCTAATTAAACAATTTATTTATTGAGAGAAAAAATTCCTGGATGAATTGATTTTGATTTGACACCGGTGGACTATTTTCTTTGAGGTTACCTGAAAAGCCATGTCTATAAGAACGATCCACAATCGATTTATGTACTAAAGGATGAAGTTATTGTCATTGGTGAAATAGAACCACGGTTATACCAATATGTTATCCAAAATTTTGACCAAAGAGTGAACGTCTGCGGAGCTGCAAGAGATGGTCATTTGGCAGATATTGTATTTCGTATTTAACTGTCATACACTATGCTTCAATTATCAATAAAAAGTTTTTTGAAATCAATGCAAATTGTGTATTTTATTCAATAATAAAAAAAACACTCAATTTGAAAGACCCTTATATAACAATTGATACAGTATTAAAATTTCGTACCATTTTTTATCTTGCAGTTAGCAACTCTGATACAGTCACAATTATAATATATGATTCTTTTGATTAGAAAATGTGGAGGACTATATGAAACAACAGCGTATTAAAAAAACGCATTAAACCTTCGCAGAAAATTTTACGGCGATTCGACAATTTTTTATTTAATAAGTGAACCAAATGAGTCAACTGTCTGAAGATTGAATAAAACATTTTATGAAACTGAATCGATAATTGATTTGAGCTCTCATGAGTATAAGCGCGGAACCAGGTCCTGTAAGACTATTACCATGATTGGTGAAAGTAAATCCGAGAACATCATCATCAAACATTTTGAGAAGCGCCCTTTACCGAATACTCACTAAAGTCTATCACGTTGATGCGTACAAAAGTCAACCGACGCAGAAGTTAAAACTTTGTGACCATTTTCACCACCGACAGTTTGCCAGTTGGTTTTTAGAGTAACATGAAGTAGACTTTCAATTTGGTCGGAAAATGACCTTCACCGATCAGGTTCATTTTGAATGGAAGGTTTCAAACACAAAAAAATTATTGCATATTTGCACGGAAAATTCTTGCGTAATTCATGGGAAGCAAATGCTAAACGAAGAAATGCAAATGAAGAAGCAAATGTAAAACGAAGCAAGCTCTAAACGAGTAACTATATTGTGTGAATTTTGGGCAGATGACGTGATGTTTTTAAAAATGAGGTTGAATATGCACTAAAGGTGAATGACGATCGTTACCATAATAAAATAACGTATTTTTTGTCACTAATTGGGTAATATGGGACAAATGTGATCAGAAGTGCATTGCTACCTGCCAGGCAAATGAACTAATAATTGATTTACTGCATCAACAATTTTCTGGTCCTGTAATTTCATGAAATGTCGATATCAATTGGGCAACAAGATGTTATTAGCAGTTATCTGAAATCGATAGTCTATGTTAGTAATCCACAAATAGTTGACGACCTTAAACACGAAATCCGAGATGTTAACGATAAAATTGATCAGAAAATGTGCGAAACACTAGTTGAACATTTTGTGAAAAAAAAAGATTTACTGGCGAAGCCGAGATGGCTATTTATCCGGCATATTTTTTTATATTTAATCGGAAAATGAGTATATCAATACTCAAGGAAAATCATTGTTATTAAATCAATAGACAAAGTAGCTTAATTTTCAATTAAATCCGGTGATTAATTTGGCCAATCCATTGGAAAGTAACTTGAAGAATGTTTTAATAAATTAATAATTAAACTAGTACACGGCTCGATTAGTCTTACTTTTTTCAGAATAGTTATTAATAATTTTATTGATTTCGATATATATCTGAATTGCATTTCTTTTATTATCTGAATCTGAATATCAGTGTTTTTTAATATTTAATTTTCCTTTTAACTACTTATATTCTCCTTCTAGTGTACAATGTTGTGAGAAATTAATAATAAATTTATTGTAATTTATATTTCTTGTTTCAGTATTGTATGTGTTTCAGAAACAAACAGTGAAACCTTTAAGTTGATATTATTTCTTTTCATTGCTTTTTTAGTTTGCGTTTTTAGTTATTCACAGTTCCTAGTTATTCCTATGTCAGAAAAATGTCGGTTAATGATATTGCAAGGTGCTTCCAATTCGGCTGAATGTTTTCTAGTGCGTGTTCTAGTATCTGCAGCCACACCTCCTCGTAGGCATCGAGGAACCGTTGACGACCTAATCTTTTACTATCTTCAATACTCATATCTCCCTTCCGGAACTTTTTGAATCAAAGTTTGATTAATACGACACCTCTAATTCTCAAATTTCACGAGCAGCCTTATTCACTTTGAAACCTTTTTTTTTAAATAGCATCTTAAAAATGCCATAATTTCGAGACTTAATAATTTTAACATTTTTGATAAAAATTGTCGACTGAATATTTTGCAATAGAATCACTTTAATATTGAAAAAGGAAAACATTTGGAGCAAAAAGTTAAATTCGGATTAAACATCTAAAGAGTAAAGTATAATCCTTTATTAATAAATAAAGGAAACATGCAAATAGTTTTGTTACACCCCAGTTCTTATATAACACAGGTGTACAAATTAAAAAAAATAATGTTGGTGCCACCGAGACTTAAACGTAATTTTAAAGTATAGTGTCTAGTAACACTCTAAGTTATATTAAATTATCAAAAGTACGTGCAGTTTTTAATCCACTCACATTGATAATATTTGCCATTTAATTTGAGTTTATTTTTGATGTTTGCTCAATTAAAAAATTTAGCAAATAAAACCTGGTAGATGTCATCGTCAAGATGATCGTGTTTAAACGATCTGAACACTTTTTCTTACGTTTGAAGCCGGTATACGGTGAAAAAGTTTTGAAAACCTATATCCCAATTTGTGCAAAATGCGCATTTCGCTTACTTCAACTTGAAAATCAAGAACATCGATAATCCATGGATTCCAAAAAATGTTTGCAAAATATGTAGTGAACATTTAGGGCAATGGACGAATGGCAAAATAAGTCAATTAAAGTTTGGTGTGCCTATGATTTGGAGGGAACCAAAAAATCACTACAATGAATCTTATTTTTGCTTAGACAAATTATATGGTGTTAACCGAAAAAAAATTACCTATCCCGATCTGGCATCTGCTAAAAGACTGGTTTCTCATTCAGAAGACGCCCGTCTCCTAACTTTTCGTGGACTGTCTGATCTTTCAGATACAGAATGTAATACATCCGATGATAGACAAGCTTGCACTAGCATTTGAAGCTACGTCATTAAATCCCCTATTTCGTACTCAAGATGCTTTAAGTGACCTTACCAGAGACCACGACCTTTCAAAAGCATGATCAGAACGTTGGCATCCAGACTTAAAGAGAGGAATTTACTTTCTCCAGGTACTAAAATGACATGTTATCGTACTCGAGAAAAAGAACTGCTTCCGTTTTTTTTGCTCCAAAAATGATGTATTTTGTAATGATGTCGGTGGCCTTTTATCAAAAATGGGTTTCTTGAACTACCAGCCAAATGAATGGAAACTTTTTATAGACAGTTCCAAGTGAAGTTTGAAATGTATTTTACTATATAATAACAATAAGCATGGTGCGGTTCCCATTGCTCATTCTACTAACTTAAAGGAGTATGAAACCATATCTCTTGTATTAACAAAATTAGCAAAACTCAAGTACTATGATCATAAGTGGGTTTTATGCGTTGATTTAAAAATGGTAATCTTTTTATTAGGTCAACAAAGTGACTACACGAAACTTCCATGTTTTCTCTCTTTGTGGTATAGAAGAGCTAAAAGCGCGAATTGGATTAAAACAGACTGGCCTGAAAGAAAAGAAAAGACTTGACAGTTAGGAAACAAAATACCATAAATGCAGCGTTAGTTACTAGAGAGATAATTATTTTACCTCCATTGCGCATAAAATTTGCACTAATGAAATAGTATGTCAAAGCATTGGATAAAAATGGTTCCTGTTTTAATTATACATCGAGGAAATTTCCTGTTTGGGATAAGGATACCCTTAAGGCTGGCATTTTCGATTGATCGCAATTAGGCTTTTGTTGAAAGATGACAATTTCGTGCATTCAATAATTGATATACAATCATTAGCCTCGTTTTCTTTCGTTAATGTTGTAAAAAAAATCCTAAGGTGGTGGTAATTGGTGCAAAACATGCCGGAAAATTTTAGAAAGTTTGGATGTAATATGAGCATCAAAGTTCAGTACCTCCACAATCATTTGGATAAATTTCCGGACAACCTTGGCTTTTACATTGAGGAACAAGGATAGTGATTTCATCAGGACCTAAAAAATATGGAAGAAAGATAACAGGGTCGATGGGATAAACACATGATGGGTGATTACTGTTAGAATATTATAGGTTAGTGCCTGGAAAGAACTCACTCGAAGAAATCACGAAAAAGAAGCTTTGTCCATGTTCAATGACGTAATAAAAGGTAAAAAACATGAAAGTCGTATTTTTCAACACCTATCACATCTCGAAAACTGCACGTATATTTCAAAAAATATATGTATGGTTAGGGCCGGCATAACGAGCATAATCAAAAACAGTTTGTCTTTCCGGCACTAAATCCACTAAATTACACAAAGACTAGTGTAATAGAATTGAAATTTCTTTCTGTACAAAAAGGCGAAGGTCAAATTAATCACCGAGCTTTATTATATAACTATTTTAATACTCCTCCCATTAAAAAAAAGGATTTAATTATTATATTTGAATTTAATGTTATTGGGATGGAATAATTTGATTGCATTGGAATTGTATAGCAATAAAACTTTATTTTAGAATGATTTTTTAAAAAATTTTAAAACTAAAAATATCTTTTATCTCTTGAAATTTAACAACAATATTTCGAGTTGTTTCAAAAATGGAAAATCAACATGAGAATTCTCTTCATATTCGTCATTATTACTTGCATAGAGGTCAAAGAGTTCGAGAGGATGCAAAATATATAAAAAGAGATCGCACCTGCCAAAATTAGTCTATGAATTGCTTTTTCTGATAATGTTTCTGTTTAATGTTTTATCATGTTCTGTTCACCCACGAAAGATTGATGATGATAAATTAAGGGCAGTGATGCTGATTTTGATGTAATCATAATGTGTGCAAGGTCTAAATTCAACGAACACTGTCAAATTGTTTCCATAATATATAAACCTAAATAAATTCATTTAACACAATGTATCAGCAATATAATTTGCTTTTGTGATGAAAGAAAATGGTCCATTTATAGATAGGCTGTTATTAATTGATAACTAATAATCAGCATGGATTATATAGTGTCAATACAAAAGATTATGGTGTAAACGTAATGAGAGAGCTCAAACGTCACGGAATATTGATATTCTTCAAAAGGTCTTATCACTTAAGTGGATATTATTTTGGAATTGGGATATTATTTTGAATTATTGGAATATTATTGCAATTCCTGTGTACCATCAACTGGTTAAATTGAATAATATTTTCATATAAAAATAGATAGAAAGGATCATAAAGCTATTTTGTTTAATCACCCTATTTCTTGATCATATATGAGGGTGGAGTGAAAAGTCAAATACTTTTTAAATGAAATATTGGTTTCTTTAATCAATTTATTTTTCAATGTAGTCTTCTTTTAGCTCGAAGTGTATAGAGTAAGACGATTGTATCAAGTGTAACGATTGTTCAACTTTTTACATCTTCTAAAAAGGCCATGGCCTAACTTGCCATTCTGTTTTTGGTTCACAGTAAACAAACGCGGCCCCATCGCGCTGATAGCTTTCTTATGCCTAAATGTTCAGATAGGATGTTCCGTACGCATTCGTATCACCTATATCTTATCACCTCAACAATCTATCTAACCTTCACTCAGCGATCGGACAATACGATGTCATGGATTTTGTTGACCCCTTCTTCGGTCGTAATCTCAACGGGGCGTTCTAAGCGCGGAGGAACTCACCAAATGCAAAAAGTAGTGATTAATCAACACTCAAAATTCCATGGTAGATAAATATCGAATTTATCTGCTTCTGAACAGTGTCAGAACAAAACTAAATATCATATCGGCCTGAAAGTCAAGGAGCGTTAATAGAAAGGACGCTAGTTTTCAGAAATGAAATCACCTTTGCCTTCGCACTGTGACTCTATCCTCGTACATTTGTCATCACTCTACACAAATTATCGGAGCTTGCTTCGAATATGTCACCACCTTCTCCATATATACTTTATGCATTCCATTCGGATTTCCATCATTATCAACTATCATTTGAAACATATTTTTGACAGAAAAAAACGATATTTGGAATCATGAGGTCATGTAAATGGTGGTAAAAGATTATCGAAGAAAAAGATTATGAGGTTTCTGAAGAAAGTCTTTATTGCCGAATTTTCTTTAGTTTCATGGCAAAAAATTCTAAAATATTTCCCGGAAAACCCAATATATTATAGTAACATTTTCTTAGAAAAGACAGATGAACATATAAGTGCATGTAATGAAAACAATATTTTGAGTGAAATTATTATTATACTATTTTTAGAATTATCATACACAATAATTAGATGGTTTTTTTTATAAGATGCAGTAAACATCATTTCGTATGGATTTTCTTCTGAATATGATAATTATAATAAGTCGGACATCTGAACGACATAAACGGTAAGTTTTGAAATCGGTACAAAAGAAAACTGTGAAATTTATTTTCCAATATATGTCCTTATTGCCAAAAGGTTCCCCCAGATGGTGGTATATTGCAAGCACGTACAATGTTTCTGTAGAAAATAAACTATCTTGCAGTAATTTAGGGAAAATTTTAAATTAAATATTTTAATTTTTCAAATCAATGGAATGTATAAATTCTTAACTGAGTTATGAAAGCTGTATTCGGAACAAAATACCCTGTTAAGTGAATATTTTTAAAGTTCAAAATTATTGATTTATTTGAATTCAGAACCATGAAAAACGGAAATAGAAAAAAAACAACCCGGGCAGTATTTTCTGATATTATAATATTTATTTTTTTTTAAATATATTTGCTCTCATTTTATGTTCTTCTGACTATTCTTCGTGACTAATAATAACAGAATATTAACATATATTCATAAATATCATGTCTGAACTACATCTTTTCGGATACTATAAATTTAGGATTGTAGACAGTATTTAAAAAATGCATTAATAATTTAACATTGCAATAATATTGGATTTATACTATAAATTTACAAAGCGAATTGAGCAAGTGAAAATATTTTATTATTATTCGATATTTCAGTGAAATAATCATTTTAGTTGTAAAGTGAGTATTCATTAAGAGATATTTTAGAATATATAAGAGGGCGAAAAGTTCTCGGCGTGACAAAGACAACACACAATTTTGGGATTATATTTTTTTTAATGTAGTCACCTTACAATTCGATATACTTATATAGGGTAATTTTTTTAGTGCGTCCGAACTTTAGCTTCAAACAATACAACTAAATTAGACGCCTTTTTTTTTGTGAAATAACATTGATGTTTGAAAACAATTTCGGACAAATGTCCGCCGCGGCTACTTCTGACAAAGCGCATTCTGTTAATTCAATTTCCGACCACTTTTTGAATCAATTGGGGGTCTTATGTCCGCAATTGTCCGAATTATGTTGGCTTCCAAGGCGTCAATTGTTTCTGGTTTATAGACATAGATCAAAGATTTAACATAAACCCAAAGAAAATAATCTAAAGGCGTTATATCACATGACCTTGGTAGCCAATTAACAGGTCCGTTTATCAAAATAATTTTGTCACCGAATTGTTCCCTCAATAAATCCATTGTTGTGTTGGTGGTATAAAATGTGGAGCCATACTGCCAGAACAAGCCAACCTGTTCAAATTTGGAATATAATAATCTTTGATCATCGCTTAGTGATGATCCCCATTAACGATAACGTGCTTTCCAACTTGATATTTAAAGCCATTTAGCCAAAAATGAGCTTCACCCCTGAACGAAATTTTTCGGTTTAATTCTGGGTCAAGTTGCAATTAATTTTGAGCTCATTCTTGACGTCTTGGACAAGTTGAATCTTGTAAGGAACCAGACCAGGATCTTTAATTTTCCACGTAGTCGAATAACAAAGCCTAACTTCCTGCGAACAGAATTAATTTGGATCTTTACCAACACTGCTTGGCAACAGCTAATTTGTTCAGAACGCACAGGTTTTTTTCTTCTATTTGTTTTGATATCGAGCAGCGTCCGAAATTTCTCGATAATTTGGCGAATACATCACTCGACTGGGCTATTATGTGCACCACAAAATATACGAAGTGCTGTACGCACGAAGTTTGGCGCAAAGAAAACTGATTTTGATAATAAATTTCGACAACTTGCAAACGTTACTTTGATGTTAAACGTTTTATGATGATTTGCCAGAGTATATTGGATAATTTTGACACTAGAGGGGTGCAAACTCACAGTTCGTTCAACAATGATCCCTAACGGAAGTTTGGACACACTAAAAAATCACCCTTTACTAACGAAATTTCAGTTTTTTAATATCCTTAATACCATTGTCTATAATTGTGCAAAATAAGAAGTTGTCGCAGTGTGAAGTGAATCTTCTTCCAACGAATTATTTCTTCAGCTTTTTGAAGAGGAAGTAATCGCTTGGAGCCTTCGTAAGGTAGGTCATGAAGTACGAGGGTTTCCATTTATGTATATGGAATAATAAACAAAAGCAAATATTTATTAGTGAAAATGGTTTTAATGGTTTTCAAAATGTTCTGTGCGATGATTGAAATACTATTACATACGTTTGAACCAATCTTCATTGTCCTGTAGCCACATGCCCATTTATCCCAGAAAACAATCCACTATTTGCTTCGAAGTGATTCTTGCGCTAACAACTTTTCTTTGGTTTGGCTTATTTTGAAAGACCCATACAGTCGGCTGCTGTTTACTTTTGTAAACTTTTGTCATACTGTGTCATACTATGAGCACAGCACAGCAAAATATTTCGGACCACCTTTTTGAAATTCATCCGTAAGCCAACGACATCCACGATTGAATTCACTAATCCCGTGAGATACATTGGTTTTAGATGGTGTTTCATAGCCAAAAGTCGAAATGAGTTGATCGATGCACTGTAGTTGAGATTATTTACGTCGAAAGTCGTAGTAAATCATAGCGCGAAAATTTTCATGAGTTAATTCCATTTTTTGACTGAGATGAAATGTTCAAGACACTAAACGACATAAATAGCGTCCGTTATGACAAAAAGTTCTGAGTATGTATATAGTCAACGATGTCAAACTTTACTATGTATATGTCAGATGGCACCTAGCAACACCATTGTTGCCAATTCCGGATACATAAATAGCAACCCTCGTATGAGAGCGCATTATAATACTGAAACAGCTCTTTATTTTTGGCCAGATATTAATATTTAGCATGAGTAGCACTCTTCAGTTGGCAAATTAGTGAAACGTAATACTTCCCGGTGATGTTACTGCTTTTGGCCATCTAGTTTATGAGCACCACACCATGAGTCCCAGGTAGTCATAACTTTTTCTACTGGTGGATCAGTTTTCGCTTTCTTTGGCCCATTTTCACCTGATACCATAAAATATGTGGACTACTCCTTAATTTCTGAGCTCTCAATGGTGAATTCATGCATCATCTACTATTATAAAACGTCGAAGAAACTCACCAAAATCATCTTTAAATAGTCTCTAGGTTCTTGAGAAGTGTTCTTTCGAATGCGCCTTTGTTTGAATGTTATCAAACGCGATACCCATCAAGCGGGGAGTTTTTAAAATCCAAAACGTGGAGTAAAATGTAATATACTGGGTCTATCGAGATATTTACAATGTCAACAAACTTGCATTCCGTCAGTCAGCGATCATTTAATACGATATTGTAAATTCTTGTGACGATTTTTTCAGTTACCAGGTATGTAAATACGAAACCGGAATTTTTAAATAGAAAATACACGTTTATTGTATGAAAATGATAAAAAATATTTTATTCGGAGTATTGCCCATCGCTAGTTATACATTATTCCTATCTATCTGACAATTTACGCCACAATTACCACGCCAAAAAAACTTGTTCTTTTGAAGCAAACCAGTCATCGAGCGATTTTCGTAAGAAGTGAAGCGCTCAGCAAGTGTGTGTGTCCCATCAATGCAAATAAGTAGTAATCGGACAGAGCCAAGTCTGGTAAGTAAACCGCATGCGAAAATATTTCTCAACTAAATGCCTCTATCGTTTCCTTCACCAGTTTCACTGTGTGTAATGGTGCATTATCCTGAAGTAAAATCACTTTGTGTTGCCTTTTTTGATATTCTGGTCATTTTTCACGCAAAGCTTAATTCAAATCGATTATTTGTTGTCGGAAGTGTTCAGTATTAATGGTCTTGCCAGGTTTTAACAGCTCATAATAAATCTTCTAAACCCACCAAATACAGAACATTGTCTTCCGCCCATAGTGATTTGGTCCATAGCGATTTAGCGATGGTTTGCCTGGAGTTTACCTGATTTTTTACGTTTATGATTCTCAAAATGTATCCACTTTTTATCGTCAGACACAATTCGATGGAGAAATGACTTTCTTTTGTACATAGCGAGCAGCATTTCCTAATTTGATTATTTCCTTTTAAAAGTTGGTTTTCCTGCTGCCTTTTATTGAATTGTTGTGAAACCCATTTTCCCATCTTCTCGATCTTTCAAATGGCTTTCAAACATATAGAGAGGGCTTGTCGTGTCAAATTTAATGGATCCGCGTGTTGTTGTTGGGTTTGAGCATCATCCTGATTCAACAATGCTTCTAATTCATTGTGTTCAAACTTTTTCAGTAGTCTTCCACGTTCTTCGTTTCTCACATAAAAATCGGCTCTTTTGAATTTTTTAAACCACCCTAAGCACTGCGATTTACTAAGACCATGCTCACCGTAAACTTCGACAAGCATTCGATGCAATTCTGCAGCAGTTTTCTTCAAATGGTAATAGAAAATCAATGCTTTCTGCAAATCGTAGTTAACAGGCACAAAATTCGACATGTTCAACGCTATTACAAACTATGCTGTTGTATGAAACTGTATTGTTGTAAGTTGAAAATATTTGGCAGATGTCAGCAAGGAAATGGTGCTAATGACGCGGTTTGACGGTAACTACATTTACAGCTAGGCCCACCTATGGGCTAATTCCGGTTTCATATTTACAGACCTGTTATAGCGGGTTTTAGGCGTCCCGAACGTTTAGCATTTTCACTGGATATAGGATCAAGTTTAAACTCAACAGTACTCTTTTTTTAGCATCCAAAACCAAGGGAATGAATACATTTAATGATAATAACTTGCTTATAATATTGTACTTTGAGTATAATGTTTTATACAAGAAACGTTGTCGTCACAATTCTGTCTTACTGGTAAAATTGGGTTCCTAAAATATTACCTTTCTAGATTACTAGAATTACACCCCAGAATATCTACCTGTGTATAAATTTGAATGTACACGTGATTATATTGGTTATGTGTAACAGAATGCCTCCTTAAAAGAAAAATTGCTAAAATAACTTTTAACGCTATAAAATTCCATAGTTGAATGAGATAATGCAAACATTATTTGTTTAAGTTTTTGTTTTTTTGCATTATATTTTGACAGATGTAATAATTGAGTTTAATACAAAAGTTCGCCCCGTTTTTAGCACTGGATAGCATTGAATCACAAATCCGAAAGTTTGTGTATTTCATACATATAAAGTTTTGAGCTTGTTTTGATGAAAGCAATTTCAGGGAGAACTTGAGAAAACAAGTGTGTTATTTGGCCGAGTTTTTTAAATTCTATTAAGCATAAAAAATGACAGAAACCAATGGGTATTTTCGATTTATTATACTTTTATATTCCCAAACAGACAAGAACAATTCCCAGACCAAAAAGAAGATGGGTACTATATACATCGAGTGATTCGGAAAGTTTTGTGATGCACCACGCTCAATCGGAGAAATTCTTGAAATTATCCAGTCAACAGTGTCAAGGCAATTACGTCAATTCGGAATGGTTAACAAGACTTATGTATGGGGGTCATATGAGTTAGGGGATAAAAATTTGATAGACCGAATGTGATTGAGATTTTGCTGCAATTCGATATTGAAGCGCAAAGAAATCAATCCATTTTTAAAGCGCATAGTCACTAGTGAAAAAAAAAACAGATACTGTCTAATAATGTTAAACGTCGGAGATCATAGTGTAAGTAAAGAGTTGCTACTTCAACCAGCGCAATAGCCAGTTTACATTCAAAAAAGGTTATGCTATATATTTGGTGGGACTGGAAAGAAATCGTTTATTATGAACTATTACCTAAAAATCACACCATTAATTCGGGGAAATAGTGTTCACAACTAGGTGCATTAAAGCGAGTAATTGACCAGAAATGCCCTGAATTCGAAATGAACAGAAAAGGGTATAACGTTTCATGGAGGCAATGCTAGACCACGTGTCTTTGGCCACCTGAAACAAACTTGTACAACTTCACTGGTATTTTTTTGACTCATTCACCGTATGCTCCCTGTCTTGCACCCTCCGACTACCATTTATTTAGATCGCTTCAAAGCAACTTAGATGGTAAAAAATTTACTTCCGTGGAAAACTTAAAAAAAAACACCTGGATCAGTTATTTAGCCAGAAACCTCCAGAACCCAGAACTCTGTGAACAGCAGATTATACAACTAGCGAGGAGATGGGGAACGATCATCAAACAAAATGGGATATACGGTATTAATTAAATGTAGATTTTAGTAAAAAAATACTTCATGTTTTTTCTCAAAAAAATAGAAAGAACTTTTGGATCAATACAATGTATTAGAAATAATTTTAATTTTACAATTTAAGAAAATATGCCATTTTGAAATATGACAAAGTTCTGATCTTTATAGTTCGTTTAAAACTTTTTAATTTATTTTGAAAGTTTGATATAGACTTTTAATTATTGGCTTCGCATATTTTTATATTTAGCCTGATCCCAACATTATCAATTTATGCTAAAGTATACAAACTAATATATACCCGCGCTAGGATTCAAACTCCAGCAACTACTCCATCGCGGTCGATAAAATGTAGAAAATAAAACTGCAAATATTTGTTTATAAAATGTATTATAATGCTGTACATATAAGTAAGTTTACAAAATTATTATTTAACAATGTGTAATAAAATAAATATACAAAATATTACATTTATATTGCTTAACCGAAATAGGAATTAATTACAAGATATTAGATTTATACTAATTGAGGCCACTGAATATATTGACTTGTTAATAGTTTTATTTAAAAATTTTGACATCCTAAAGCGAACTTTCCAGAGGAAAGTTGACATAAGACGAATATCCCACAAGAGGTCCCTTTGGAGGGATGCAAACATATATAGGAAATGAATTAGGATTAAACCAAATTTAAATGATGGAATGAATTAGGTATTTTCGAAAAAAATTCAAAGAAACCTCACGGGGAACTTAGACAGAAACTATAATTCAATTTTAGGTGAGCGAAAGTGTATTTACTCTTATTGAACAAATAGGGACCACCTCTCATTAAGATCAATGTATATTTATTTCCGTCTTATTACAACATGACACATACCTTTGTCTTTATAACTTATTGAATAGTTTTAAAGCTATAACTAAGCCCACAAAATAATTATCAAAAAATACTCGTGTATACAAATCAATCATAGTGGGATTAGCTTTAGTAAAACTGGAATAATTTTAACATGAAAAACAACTAAATACATAAATTATGTGAATGGCACTAGATAGTTGTATATATCGTCAACTATTTATTAGTTTTGATATTTGTTGCTGTGCTTTTACAACTGTTACAAATCCATTCCTAAAACATTCCAAAATCAGTATGAACTACTTCACAATTGTTTTGTTTTTCGATGTTATTAGCAGCCATATTCAGTTCGACCAATGTATCCACACTATTAATACTAACACCTTTCAAAATTTTCTGAGCAGCCAAGCTGGTAAAATTAAAAGATAAATCACTTAAGCTCGGAAACTGCTGTTTGCTATTCTCTCTAGATAAAGTTCTTTCCTTATAACATATGTTGGGTTCAGATCCAATGCAGTTTTTGTCCAGAATCTTATTGTCAGAGAATTTGTCCAAAGACGTTTTGGACTCTACGTCGTTTTTAAAGAATCTACCTACTGGTATACCTTCATAACTCTTTGTAGGACTTGATGGGTTACTGCCATAAACAGAGTTTTTCGAAAAATCTCGGAAAGTGTTTGCTATGGGCGAGTCTGGATTGGAACTGGAAATATACTGGTTATGTGTGCTTGAAGAAACGTTTTTAATCAAGTTGTGAAAATTCAGACTTTCCTTCGTTGGTAGTTGCAATGATAATTTCCTGCTGTTGTTCATGGTTTCACACGAATCTTCGTTCACTATTGATTCATCTTTGAGATTGTGTAAACTTGCTTGTGATTCTTGATTAGTATTTTTTGCAGGTTTGGCTGACTCTACGACGTTCTCAGCTTTCTTTTCTTCATTTTGCACGTCCCCATTTATAACAACAACATTGGGATTACTTCCATCATTTTGCCCATTTTCAAAAGTAATTACTGACCTTACAGGAGAATTTTGGACATATATTTTTGTATTAGCGCCAGCACCATTACCTGCATTAATTGTTGCTGTTGCCGTTGCATTCGAATTACCAATCGTTACACCATTCTGATTGGTGGTGACTTGCAAAGTAAAAGAATTACTTTGACTTAGTGAAGATGGCAATGCCCCGTTAGTTTTAGCAGAAATTTTAGTTGTGGTCACCTCCTTTCTGATCTTTTTTAGTGACCTCGAATCTACTTTGGATGAATCACCACGGTTGATTACTGTCTTATGAGATTCAAGACTAGATGGTCCACTGGTTAGTGAACTCCCAGTTTTGCTACTTTTATGCGATTCAATGCTACTTGGACCACTGTTATCAATACTGGATAAATGTTTAATTGGTGATGCTGATGCTGGACTTTCAGAGGAGTTATCGCAACTATAATTCCCGTTTTCAGTATATCGACTAGTTTTTAACAAAGTTTCGCTCGACTTTCCATTTATTTTCGGGATACTTCTCATTTGTTCTAAAGAATCTCGACTTTTCGCTGGATTGGAGTCAGTTTTGATATCATTACTGGTGGAAGGTCGACCAAGACTGGATCTACTGGCTTTTCTTGAATTGTCTCTACTTCTGTACGCATGCTTTCTGGGTAATGTGCTTGCAGAATAAGAGGGGGTTGTGATTCTAGATATGGGTGAATTTTCTCTGGACTCTGTCAGGGAATTCGGAAGTGTCACATCACTAGATAGATTTCTTCGGTGATTTCGTGGTAATGTAGCAGATCGTGAACTGATTTCGCATGTTTCAAGGTATGTTGCAATATCAATTCCAGAATCCTGAAATAGATATTAATGATAACTCTGTTTTAACTGAACAAAATAAATGTTTAATTTTACCTTCTCTGAAGAAGTTTGTGTTCCGACACTATGCAAATGTACCGCTTTAGAATTAAACCATTCGCTAGGGGGAAACTGGGCACCAAATGTTCCAATTTGGCATTGGGACCGTTTAGACCTCCTGAATATCCTCGATAATAGGGACTCTTTCTCTAAAATCAACCTCATTTTGAAACTTGATATAATTAAGAGCCAGATAAACTTACTCGGCGTTGGTGTCGAATCCCCACTGTTTGGATATTCTGTACTACTGCTGGTATCTACGTAGTGCTTGTGAATAGTTCTTGTTGAAGCTGATCTTCTTAATCTCCTATTGGAACTCCATAGTCTAAACGAACCACGTCTATCTGGGCTTCTGTGAGCCGGAAAAGATGCTGACCTTCTTTTGTTTCTCGGATATAATATTTTATCACTTGCGTTTCCTAAAAAAAAGGAAAACTGAAAGATTTGCAAGTATATAAATTCCAATCAACTTCAAATAATAGGAATCTTAGATGCAGTGGCATATCTGCCGATCTGAAGTTTAATACTATCAGATTTGACAGAAGCGGTTAATATGTAATTTCTATTGTAGTAACAAAAATAAAATGTTGCCAAAAAATGCTACCAAACTCTGTAACATAAAGAGGCTGAAAGAGATGCAAATACATTAAATCGGAAGTACATACTATACTACACGGGGTGTAAGGGAAAGTACTTTTGTAAATTTAACCAACGATTTTTTACTTTATTCTAAAGAAAAAAATCTTTACAAACAAGGATCATTATATATATCAACTTATAAGTCATTAATTGATAAGCTATAAGGATCAACTTATAAGTCATTAATTGATAAGCTATGATAAGAACTAATATTTTAAACAAATATGTGACAAATCACATTTGGCAAACATTAATTGATTATTATTTAGCCTATAAACTACAAATAATCTAATAACCATTTTTTTTTATTAAGAATCATACCATGAAGGGCCGCAACATCGCCACGACAAAAATGTTATTTTATTTTGCATTTAAATTGCGACAAACAATATTTCTTCTTATCGATAGGGAATCTCTCCAAGATTCCGAAGGAGCTGGGTATATTTAAAGGCAACGATAGTTCGAAAGGCCGCTTCCAGCTAGGTAAACATTTGTCCAAGTTTCTCAAAGACTTTTGGACAGGGGTAATGTAGTTCCAAAATTTCAAGAACAGGGGCAGGCAGGGTATCGAGAAATCGTTCTTGAAGTGGAAAAACAAATTTTGCATCTTATTGAAGGGGATTGTACCAAAAGTATTCGAAGTGTTGCGCGACAAGTTTGTACATAGAACACTAAAAGAGCAATTATTCTACTCTTATCATGTAGAAAGGGTACAAGCACTGTTATCCCCTGACTTTTTACACCGGAAAAAGAAATGTGAATGATTTATTGGCGAAAACCAAAGGAATCCAAGTTTTTTGTTCAATATTGTATCAACCGACAAAGCTTATTTTACTTCCGTGTTTTGTTAATGTGACGTGAATCGTTTAAATCGTTTTATAGTATGAACCAGTGGTAGCAATTTCAACTTTGACATTAAATGACAATAATGGGTAAGTTTTCTTTTTTTTTAACAAAATAAAAATATTAAATTTATTTTCACATAACACCACCGATGTCTCTAAATAAACAAGAGGCTGAGACTGTTCGATTGAAATAAACATGACGTTGTCATTGTTAAGAAAATTAAAATGAATCTTTTGTCCTGTTTTTTACGGAAATGGTTGCAGTTTGGATACATGTTATATGAAAACTTTTTGTTCAAAAAATTTTAAAGAATCGTTTGTTAAATTTACTATTATTAGTTAATTACATTTATCTATTAAAATTAAATAACTAATTTTAGCAATTAATTAATTGCTATTAAAAAATAACCTAGGAATATGGAAAATAAGGTTAAATCAAAATATAGCAGAAATGATCAAATATACATTGAAATAAAACATAAGAAAATAGAGCAAATGAGAGCATTAAAATATATAGTAATGTATTAGTAGGACTCGTGAGCGTTTCTGCATTACATCACTCGCTAAGAAACAGTTTCAAACCAAAAAAATATTTATCAAGAGAGCAGAAAAATATTGCGTATAAGAAAGTATTTCTACTAATCTTTTGATCTGAATATTCGACCAGAATAAAGAAATTAAAAATCAAAATATAGAGTCTTCAAATGAAATATTTGCAATGTACATTAAAGTTACAAGAGATAGATAAGAAGCCGCGTTAAAAAGAATCAAAGAATAGAGAAAAGCCTGCTGGAATACTATGATACTTTGTGAGAATGAACAATGAAGTTCCACTCAAAAGCTTTTGCGAGGCGAGATTCCTATGAAGGTGTAAGGAAGAAGATCGGCTAAAACATGAAATGGAAATTCGAGAGACTTAGGAGGAGATTAGTAACTATGACATAAGGTATACTAATATAGAAAGGTAGAAATAAATGGCGAAGATTCATAAATGAAAGCAGATTAGCACAAATACATAATAAATAGAGGCATCTTACATCCTACACCTTCGGGAATAGTGCTCCTTAAATACAAAAAAAAAAATATTTTCAAATTCGTAAATATATTTACTATTAAGTTCAGTTATTACCTACCATAGATTTAATCAACTACGGAAACTTGAGAAACAAAACTAAAGATACAAGTAGCTGATTTGGTGAGAAATACTTTTTAAAAATGTACAGAATTTTTAGACACAGAGGATATGGAAATTTGGAAAGATAATCATGATATATAACTAATCTGGATTAGATAATAAAATAAGAATTAAGGTTCAGATAAGATGTCGTACAATATATTAAAATGTAATATTTACCTCCACAAATAACATCAGCTAGGTTGGTTTGAATACACTGATGAGTTACATTTCCATCCCTTATGGTGGCCATGTCTCCATGTACCATAACCATAGCTTCTTCCGTTGACATAAGCATTGTTTTGTTTGATGTAATTTCAAATCCATTTTCTGGTTCTCTCTTGCTTCTAGTTCTTGAATGACTTCGTGATCTTTTCCTCCTGAAAAAAAAAATATTTGAAAATTAACTAAATAAAATTATCATTTTTTTCTCCTTAAAACATGAAACAGAAAATGCCTTGAAATAGCATGGTATATTTTTTGTATAGTAAATGCATTGTACTCATCATCTTAATTAAAAAGCTCTAGAATTGGATTTCCTTCATGGTAATAAATAATGTGTGTGTAATTATTTTTTAACTTCAAAATACATCACTTCTTGTACCTACAGGCATCTTATTTTTCCACATTTTCCAAATGCTCCACTACTGAAGAGTGTGGAATTTTAGGCTCAGTGATCTGCGAGTGCTGGTGGATCGATAGCTGGCGAATGCTGGTCGAGATGTCGACCGGAACATTGTTTACCTATCGATTTTCATTTTCGGTCAATTTTCAAGCCACTATTGCTCTGTACATTTGAATACTACTTTTCTCTTCGCATATCTTTTTCGCTGCTTCCATTAGTTTGAGTTAATGCTTCCAGCAAGCGCATAAGCGATGTATATTTTATTGCACTTATTACCCGAAAGGAATTTGCAATTCAAGAACTATATAATGATATGCAATCAATGATGGCAAATCATAAAATGTATGTATGAAATCGAAAAAAAAAGATATATTGTCATATTGGAGAAGGTGGCTGTAGTGAATGGATATAATTAATTAATTAGAAAATATAAGCTTAGGAAATTATTGAAATAAGCTTCGACTTTTTTAAAGGATGATGCGAAAAAAAGTCATGGTAATACCGTGTGATGCCCAATTAACACGAGATTTAGACAAGATTTTGAAAAAGTCGACATTAAAGTAATCTACAAACCATATAATTTTAGAGAAGTTCTAGATTACGTTCCATCATGCATTCGAGCTGAACTATAATATAAATATTAGTAACTTAAGACTTGTGAAAACTGTAAATAGTAACAGGGTAATAAAATATATTAAAACCAGGAATCGATATAAAGGACTTATTTCATTCAGCCAAATTGTTTAATTATTAATGTAACTCTTGACTAAGTTTACGGTTCATGACTTTTTCACGCTTTTTTAGGCACTATTGTGTTATAAATAAAACATAGTATAGTTTTAAAGTTGGATTAAACAATCCCTTGATGATGCTAACAAGGTTAGCAAAACGCGCGTTGAGATGTCAAATAAAGCAATTTGGTGTTTAGTGGCAAATCTCCGCCAGCTTAAATTATTGGATATTCATTCGGTTGGAGAGTCATTATTTAGTCTGAGTATTTAAATGTTTAGCAACATTGTTTCACTTACTCTGGTGTGACAATAAAGTAGCCACTTGAGGTATTGTACAGTTTTCTTTCTTTAGTTAACTGGACTAACGTATCATACAACGTCGGTTCACTGGGTGGAGATACATGAGGAAATGCCAAAATCAAAGCTTCACGAATTGTTTCAATACCGGCTGGTCTACCTTGACTAGATAATCTGAGTACTACTGCACAAACAGCTTCTGGTAGAGGTGTCCATTGGGTTTGTGGTACTGATGAGGCATTACAGTGTTCAATATCCTCTGCAAAAGAGTAATTATATGTAAATAATATTTCTATGAAAATAAATAGAAAATTATAGTTGAGTTATATACTTATTTATACTTATACATTTCATATAGATTTGAAAAATCTAAATAATTCATTTAATCAAAAAATTGTTCATACTATTTTTCCCAGTGTATATTTTAAATCTCGTTATCGTAGCACATTGGTAATAAATTACTGTTAAGTGATCGACCGTTGACCTTATGTTTTACACATCAGTTTGTTGTTGCATGTGAGAGGTAATCTAGTTCAAAAAGCAATTAAAGTTACTGGCAACAGTTGTACTTTATGAATTTTCTAGATAAAAACAAACACATCTGCTCTTTTCATACTAAATGTATTTTAATGGATATGCGAAATGCATCGGTCAGGCGTAACACTAATTGAACTAGTTATTGTATTACGGTATCAAATTCATAATTACGCGAGGAGTAAATGATTACTGAAGTTCTTTCTTTTCTACTAAAAGGTTAACTCAACAATGCTTTAGATTATTGTCAATGGCGAATCGTCCTTGGACAGTCGAATGAAGAATAATCGCATAATGATTCAATATCCCAATATCGGCATACCTTAATGAATTATTGAGTTACTGGGATAGATATGAAGAAAAATTTTAATCAGTTCTCGAACAAATCATCAGACCAGGCGTGGCGGTTAATAATTTTTATTTTTTTTAAGAGATGGGGCCGAAAATATGGGTTGGTTCACAGTCTAATCTCTTATGTCATTTTGTTGCTGCGGCAGTATCTTTCAAAACGCCATTGATGTTTAAAGCATTTCCAGTTAGCGTCATATTTTTATCGTGTGGTAAACATGTCGGTAGTTCAATAAGTCGCTGAAGACCAATTAAGACCAACGCCATTTAAGACCATTTGCATGCCATGGGAAAAATCCTGAAGGCTGGCAAATAGGGACCACATCAGCTGAACCATAAACAGATGGGAAAGCGAGAAACGGTTTGCGAAGTTTTGCGTTCTTTGTGTGAAAGAAATACTTTTTTGCATCGGATCGTGACTGGATAAGGAAAATGTTCGAAGAATACTTTCCACGAAATAGTTCAATAATGAGATGTCAAAAAATGGCTTGATGACTAACCCACCTCAAAAGGTCTACTTTTTCTAGAAGGAGATATACAAATTGCCAGAGAGATGGGGAAAATGTGCAGCTAGCGTTGGGGCATACTTTGAATAAACCATTTTTTACCTTTTTCCCAAATTAAACTTCATATTCTATTTCATATTCTTAGACAGTCAATTGAATTGTCATCGTAGATTGCAATATATAAAGTCCTTTCAAGAATACGATATATCCTTAAGCAAACATAGGATTATAAAAAAATAATATCAAGTTGACTCTCTAAGAATATGAAATAATAAATGAAATAATATATCAACAAAATATAAATACTACATTGTATAATTAACTTTTCAGCAGTTGTAGACGTGATTAAATATGTTGATGAAAATGTATTTCCTTAGAATTTAATTAATTCTCCCTCAGTGCCATCGGTTTTGTTATAATCTTTATATAGCATTGGTTTTGAGAATTGTCGCAAATCCAAGTGTTTTAATTGATAATTTTGATTAATTTGCGGCATATCAATTTTATCTTTTATGAGAATGACCGAAAGATATTTTCTTCAGCTTTTGCACAAAGTCAAAACTGATGATGAAGTTAATAACAATAACCGATAAAAAGTAAGATTGTCCATCATAATATCGGTGAAACATTTTTTTATTCAGAAATGGAACAATAATGTGAATCCAGCAATTATTTATCAAACCGCTGTCAAGAATAACCTAATAATAAAAGAAGAACTAAGATAAATTAAATAATTAAAATAAGAGGATGTGTTCAAGAAAAAACTTTTAAAATAGGTAAAAGAACAGCGCGTAGATGTGGTAGAAACATCCAGAGACAATGAAGAAAAACCTGCCATTTTACCAGAAATAAAAAAAATGAGCAGATAGAAAAACCGATCTTATATAAAATGAAATAAAAGTTTGTGTTTGTCACACGTTAAAGTCGATTATATAAGAGGGCTGCTATCTGTGTATCCTTAATTGGAACAATGGTATACGTAGTCAGAACTTTTTGTCATACGGATGCTATTTGTGTTGTTTAGTATCTTAAAAATTTTATCTCAGTCAAAAAATGGAATTAACTGGTAAAAATTTTAGTTCAAAATGCATGTTTTGGAGATACCTATTCAATGATAAATATTTGTTTTTATTTATTGTTCTGGATATATACATAGCAACCGTCGTATTACAGCAAAAGTCGATTATAACATACCTGTCGAGATATTTAAAATTGGTACATTATATCTAAAACACATTAAAATGAAACAAGAAAATATTCAATCAAAATATTATATTTTTTACTGTCTATACACGAAACGTGAACAAACATGTTTTTACAGGTTAAAAGCATACATAAGACCAACCAATGGTGCTCATTGTGCTACCGAAGGAAAATAGAGTTACTAGCTCAAAAACGGGTTAGGTTTGAAATTAATCTTTTTAGGTATAACCTGCAGGTAAAAATTTTTTAAACAGTGAATAACCAAGTATCTCAAAAACGCAAATACCTATTTATTATATATATATATATATATATATATATATATATATATATATATATATATATATATATATATATATATATATATATATATATATATATATATATTATTATACCAATAAGTACCTATTCTCCGAACGTGTCTTTCAGTAGTGATATCGAAAATTTCTGTCAAGAGATTTCAGTTTCATAAACATACTTTCAGTTGGTTGAGTACTTTTGCATCGTGATATTTAAGAAACTAAGCATTTCCTATTTTTTGAACTTTTTAAAATTATTCTGATTTGGTAGCCAACAAATAAAATGGCATAACTATCATCATATCATCAAAACAGTTCTACTAAAAATACTGGTTAATATGGTTACGTCCCGAAAAGGCATTATCTGTACTATTTCAAATATGAAATGGGCGACACGATTATCGTCAAAAGATTTTTACGAAAATTTGACCAGTTGTAAGGTTGCAAGAAGCAGATATTTGAATGAACTTATTCTAGAGTATAGCTAGCAATCATTTTACTTTGAAACTAAATTTTTTTTGTAAACATTTTCGTTGATTCAAAAGGTAACGAAAAATAATTTTTGAAAGATCCAGATTATATTAATTATTACACTAAACTTGAAGAGTTTTACCACTAAACACAAAATCACTTTAATTGGCTTCTCGGCGCGTGTCGCATAATTTAATCATCTTCTTATGGCACTAACTTGGTTATGCCTCGAGAAGTAAAGTACGACAGTGGTGTTTAGTGGTAAATATTTTCGAGTTTAGTGTTTCACAGCGAAGGTTCTAGTAGAAGAGATAGTATGGTATATTATTTACATTGAAAGCAAGTCTCTTAATTCTGTTATTTAGGTTAAGATTAAGTCTGTTATGTCTTCTTTGGAATTAGTAAAGTATATGCACGTTCTTATTTTATCACAAGTATATTTATTTTAACATACATGTTATGTTATGTATATTATATTGAGCAGTGTATCGTAGTTTTGAGTACACTATCGACAAACTACTATTGAAATCCTATTTTCGTTATGTTAACGAATGTCAGTGAAATGCAGTGATTACATAAAAGTTTGTTAGTTGATTTCTTCCCTTGATTTAATATAATGCCGTGATATTCATTATCTATCCTTTTCGAGTGTGGCATTTAAACGCGGATTATCTAATATCAATCCATTTTAACAGAAGACTGGTTACGCAACGATGAAGAATGCCTAATAGAGAAGTGAATCGTGCTCGGTATTTTTAATTATGAAGTGGGTGAACAGATATGACGACAGGTATAATTCATTGTTAACCAGAGTTCCTATTTACGATGTAATGGTGCATTGTTTACTTGCTGAAACGTCCTTCTCAGAGAATGGTCGTTTGTTGCTCGTATGGCATTATGTAGGCCGGCTACAGAAAATGGATATTTATCGGATAAAAACTTGAAACCTTCGGAGATCTGCGTTTGGCAATATGGTACTAGAGCAATTAGTATATCTAATTATATATTTGTAATTAAATACATTTGCATTATTGCATTATGAGTGGTTCTTTACCGGTTCTTCATTTTAATAGAAAAATGCTAATTTTTATAAATATTGTATATGTTCAATGCATGATAAAATAAATTATAGTATATACATTTTGTTTCAGCCTGGATATTAAAATACATAATATATATATATATATATATATATATATATATATATATATATATATATATATATATATATATATATATATATATATATAATTCTTGTTAAATGTATGTATACTAAGAAGTCATGCTGAAATTTAATTTTTTGGAAATTAAACGGAAACAGTTTCGATTAATTTTATTATATATATTTGGATATATATATCATTATATATAAAATTGCAATGTGTGCAATTTGCGATATACTTACATATACATATGATTGCATGATCTTAATTTACATTTAAAAACCTACCAATATTTAATTAGACAATTAATTTCCCTTTTTTTTAACTAAGATGTGGCATATCCAAAATAGTTAGGTTATAATAAAAAACAAAAATTTAAAGGTGGTGGATTTGTTAAATATGTCAGTCAGTATATGCCAATTAAAAATTTAAAAACAAATGTCACATCTTAGTAAACAAATTTGGAAAAATAATTTTTTATTTCTGTTTTTGTAAATTTCTGTTTTTTATAACAATAAGGTTTATTGTAAAATTGTTCTAATGATGGTTCGTTATTAAACCGAAACGTTAACAAAACATTAAATAAAAGAAAATTGATTAACTGAATATATACATATATATATATATATATATATATATATATATATATATATATATATATATATATATATATATATATATATATATATATATATATATATATATATATATATATACATTTTGTTTGTCCGGGAGTACATCCGATCGTTTGCTTTTTGTTTAGTTTGTTGATGGGTTGATATTCTGCATGGATTAGATTTGCTGCGGGTGCTTTGGAATGTCTTAGAATGCTGGAGACATCCTGTCTAATTAGTTCGGCAGTATTTTTATCTAAATATGATAGGCTTGTTTCCACATTTGCAATTATTTCTTCTGTTGGAATTGATTTTGGTGCGATTGCATAGTTGAAGCCTTTGCTTAGAACGCTTATCTCGGCTGTTGAGAGCTGATACTTTGATATGTTGTGGACTGTGTTGGTGTTGGTTGCTTGCGGCTGTGCTTTTCTGGATTTTTTCCTGAGGTTATTTAATTTATTTTGGAGTCTTTTGAATGTGATTTTTTGCTTGATTCAGCGCGCCAATGTGTTAAAAGTTCTATTTTATTCCAAAGTAGGTAATGGATTTGTTGACTTGAAGATAGATGGAGATTGAAGAGTTGTTGTTCTATCTCGCTTACTTGTTTCCTAGTTGTCTTATTTGTTCTTTTAATAGGTGCGTGCTGGCTTTGCTCAGGATAGCTTTTGTTCTTCTTGTTGTTGTGTGGTATGACAGTTTTGTGAAAGTTGGTTGCAGGTTTTCGCTGCGACAGTTGATGAGGAACATGAGGTTGCATAGCAAAGTGCATCACTTTGCATCATCATAGCACACATATATATATATATATATATATATATATATATATATATATATATATATATATATATATATATATATATATATATATATATATATGTATATATGAAACGAAAAACTACGAAATAACACACACACATATATATATATATATATATATATATATATATATATATATATATATATATATATATATATATATATATATGTGTATATATGTGTGTGTGTGTGTGTATGTGTGTAAAAATGTCTCAAACAAACAAAAATCTCCAGTGAGACCATTGATTTAATGAAGAAACGGCGAGCAATGAGAAATGCAGGTAGTCCTTTTGGCAGGGTCGAGTACACTGAGCTCTGCAAAACTATAAGAAAACGTATCAGAGAGGACACGCGCCGATTCAATATGCAGCTAGTGCAAAAAAACCTGGAAGAAAACAAAGGAATTAACAAAGCTAAACAGAAGCTGAGAAACAAAAGAACGCAAATATATGCTTTAAAGCTTGAGGCACAATGGGTAGGGCACGTACCCAAAAGTTAGAGATTGTCAGAAAATTTTATTTCAGTTATATGAAGATCACAACCAATCAAAGACAACAATACCCACGGAAGAACAAATGCCAGATATCCTAGTGGAGAAAGTAACAAATGCTACAGAATCGATGAAAAACGCCAAGGCTCCAGGAACGGACAGTGTAACTGTCGAAATGCTAAAAGCTGGTGGTCGGACGTTACATAAAACACTGGCAAAATTATACTCAAAATGTCCCAAAGAACAAAAAGTACCTGACATATAGAAAAATGCAGAAGTTATCCTTTTACATAAAAAAAGAGCACAGAAAGATTTAAAGAACTACCGTCCAATAAGTCTCCTATGTAATGTACAAAGTTTTCACTAAGATAATTTCTAAAAGAATATTAAAAAAACTGAATGACGCACAACCAAGAGAACAAGCAGGATTTAGAGGTGGATTCGGTACAATGGATCACATCCAGGTTGTACAGCAGGTCATAGAAAGGCACAACGAATACACCATGCCACTGTGCTTGGCTTTTATCGACTACGAAAAAGCATTTGATTCCATCTCAAAGCATGCGATAATGGACGCACTGGTTAGCCAAGCTGTAGAGAGAGCCTATGTAAACCTATTAGAATCGATATATGATGGAGCTACAGCCACAATTCACCTTGATGATCTTGAAGTGGGAATTAATGTAGAACGAGGTGAACGGCAGGGTGACGAAATATCGCCTATTCTTTTCTCGGCTGGCCTTGAAGAAGTATATGTTCCCAATCCGTAAACTGGATTGGGAACAGGATGGTGTAAAGATCAATGGTGCAAACTTAAACCATCTTAGCATTTGCAGATGACATTATTCTCAATTCACAAGACCCAGAGGAGCTGCAAAGACGCATACAAGAACTGCAAAGGGCTGGCGAATCATATATATATATATATATATATATATATATATATATATATATATATATATATATATATATATATATATATATATATATATATGGGCTTAAACGCAAAATCTTTCAGAGGGAGTCGACCTCGAGACCTCTGGCCAACGTCTGAAATCGAAAGCAAAAACTTTCTTTGGAACGGTAAATATCCACTGTCTCCTGCGCCCAGGAAAACTACACGAATTGGGGCGAACACTGAATCAACAAAAAATCCAAATTTTAGGTCTGCAAAAAACCAGATTGACAGATGATAACACCGTGGACTTCGACAACTACGGACTTTTTAAAAGTAAAACGGACAAAAGAATACTCACAAATACAGCATATCTCGGTGTTGCTTTCGCTGTCTCACAAACCATTCTTGGTTCTATAACTAATGTCCAGCCAGTAGATAATCGATTTATATTCGTCAAGTGTGCTAACAAAAACTATACATTAATCAGTGCACACCTCCCAGTTAACGAAGAGCATAAATCTAATTCGGAAAAAGTAAATAAGTCCTGAGAAATTCTGGAAAAGACTATTTCTTAAATTCCCTCCAACCATGTAAAATTCCTATTGGGTGATTTCAACATCCAACTAGCGAAAGAAAGAAAGTACAGAAAAACAGTCGGCAGCTTCCACGCTCCTAAATGGACTAACCATAATGGCAGAAGATTGGTTGAATTATGTTCGCAGTTTAATCTAATAATAACGTCAACCCATTTTAAGAAGAAAATAACAAAACAAAATAACTAGAGGTGCCCAAACACGTACATGGGTGACTTTCAAATTGACCAAGTTGCCTTTTCGTATCCCAATTATAAACAGATTTTGAATGTTCAAGTCAGGAAAGGAGCTAACATTCCAATCGGATCACTACTTGACTATCAAACTCAGCTTAAAACTCGAAAACTTACTCAAAAGAAACTGCTACTACTAAAGTTCGACGCAACGAAAATATAACCAACCCTAATAGAAGAGCTTGATAAACAACCAGCACAGAACTGGCAAGAATTGAAACAAAAATTATTAAAACAGCCTTAAAGTTGGTCCCTTTATAAAAACGTGGAAAACATCCGTGGTGGGATGAGATTTGCGAGCAAGCAGTATTAAGCGGGAGTAAAGCATTCAAACATTGGAACAGTCAAAAAACAGCAATAAACTATAACATCTTCTTGAAAGTAAGAAAAGAAACATCGAAGCTAATTAGACAAACTAAAAGAAAATATGAACACAATCAACTTAATGAAATAGAAAAAGGTTTCCAAAAAAATTACATCCGAAATTTTTACAAATCATTTAAAACTAAATTAACAGCCTATCAACCCCAAAGTCTTTGCTTCCAAAACGAAAATGGACAATTAGATCTAAATAACCAAGACAATTGCATAGAACTTGCGAAATATTTTGAACAACTGCTAAACTGTCCTGATCCCTTAAACAATGTGTGTGTATATGCTCCAATGTGGTGGTCTATAAAATCATAAAATCAAAATGTACATGTAAAGATGATGCACGATATTCTTTTCGCACCATTCAGTTGTCGCGGTATCTAGATAAAGAATTTTGAGGTATTATTGACGCTGTGATCCAACGAAACGGATTCTTTGCCTACCTCGAAAACATTCTTCTCAGTATGATATCCGATGATATCCTTCGCCGTATTCTAATGGAAAGAAGTTTGGCGTTAGAAAAGACATCTAATAAGGTTAGAGTGTCAAAATTTCTCCCCTAAATTTTGACGCAAATGAATATTTTGAACTAATCAACTGGCAAGAGTGTGAGCTAACAGAACCACTTATTCTCTCTCTAGTTTCCATTGAAGATATTCGAATATTTATTAACATCCCTGGCTTACAACCGGTCCGTTTTGGAAAGTATTCGTGTCACACGCAGTGTGTAGAACGATGTGTTAAACTTGTCACTTAGGCTTCCGCAGCAGTTTGCTTAAAAAATGAAAGGGATGGATTCATAAGAGCATGAGTTGATTCCAGAAAGACTATGCCTTACTTTAACACTAAATCAGAATATGTCATCAAGAAGTAGCATATTTTTTAACTTACGGGTACTAAAAATCAATTTTTACTTGTTAGAATATCTTCATTTATCAAAAATTTTGTTTTATTGATACAATATATCTTTTTCAGATTAAATATCTAATTATTTTTTCTATTATATCTTGAAACCCAACAGAGAGAAGCATTTTTAGAACTAGCTGATTGAGCTATGTATTATAATCTAGAAGTAGAATAGCAGAGTTGAAAATTTTTATGCTTGTAAATATCATGAAAATGTTATTAACAACAGGCTTTGTATTTCATTTTTTTAATTGTTTTTTGTAGTGCATTAGCCAACTTTTATGTGCTAGTAGATAATTATTTAAGTAGCAGGTGATATTTTACTTTTATTTATGTTAGCACTAAAAATATTAAATTTAGAAAATATGGGGAGGCAGAAGATATTGATCAATTTTTAACAACTTTCACTAAAATACTTGATAGTGCGTTAGGCAATTTTTCTGAGGTATTACATTTTGATACTTAAGAAAAAACATAAATTAAGCTTTTTCGCTTCACCCTAATTCATAGTGCTGAAAAAACAACTTTCCAGGAGAAGTGAAAAAACAGCGGGAATACCTTTCGAATTGCAGCAACGACTAAACAGGTTTAAACCAGACATAGATGAGAAAAGAAACCAGCAAGAAATGCAGATTGAAGGGACAGTTCAAAAAAAGCACAGATATTTATTATGTACTTCAGAGATTAGACGCAGGCAACTTTTCAGGTTTCAATACAAAAAGTGTACGTAAACACTTTTCTGGGAATATGGAAATTTTGTGTGCAATTCGAGCTTGAATAATGGTGCTGAAAAAGTCAAGGTCGAATAATATTGTTTTTCGTATTTACCTTTTCTATATACATATGTACAAATATTTAAGAAAATTTATTCATTTAAGTTGTATGTATAAAGCTCGTTTGGGATTGTAAAATTTCAAGAAATACACTCGGGTAAAAAATTGAGTTTTTGGTGTCAAACATATGTACTATTTAATTGTACTAACACATGTCTCTGAACGTTAGATCTGTCAGATACACGCGACTTAATATGAAAGGTTAACATTCTTAATTACATTTTTATGGGATGAAATTTTTTTGCTACTTAGTATAACAATATATTATGTTTACTTCCTAGAAATAATGTTATAAAATTAAATACTGTTTGCCAATACTGATTTTCAGTCATTTGACAATGCTGTTAAGTCAGGTGTAAAATTTAATTTTCTTTTCTTATCTTCATTGTTGTTTTTTTTTTTATTTATAACCAATCAATTATCACAATTTTCGAGAACATAACAGGAATATACTCTCGAGATACAAAGCTAAATTACGCTTAATTTAGCTGACATCAATGACAATAGATATAATAATAAAGAGCAGGTAAGGCAAATTATTTATAATTAACTAAGGTCTATTTCTTTCCGAGACTTGATATTTTAATATTATAATTTCTCCATATTTAAACTGTGGAATTACTAAACTAATAGGATTGAAATTAAAGAAAGTACATGACGCCTTTTTTAATAGAAATGGTTAAAAAGGCACGATAAGAATAAAACATTGTTGGCTTTGTATCCCTTTAATTCTTAACATCCTAGATGTCCGTAAAATATGGTTTCAGCATTCCGTCGGGCGCAACCGATCTGACAGATACTGTACTAACATATTAAGTCGTTTCGTTTGTGCCTTCAGAGACAAAAATCCCTATTGTCTAGTAGCTTCATATCTTTGCGATTCATATCTTAACGACAAATATAGATTCACGTATGGCCTGTTCTACAATGCAAGAATATACTAGGTATAAGCTATACTTGGAATAAAGTTTGAAACACCCATTCTAAAGAACGAACGGGGTCTAAACCACCAGGTCTAAAGAACTAGCTTTCGCCAAATCAATATGTCGACACATCTTTTGAGAATGTGTGATTTTCAGCGACGAATGTAGATTCAATGTTTCTAGAGCTAATGGTAACTTAAAGGTGTAGAGAAAAAAAAGTAAATTACAATAAAATACAATAGAAGACCCTAAGAAATATCACATAAAAGATTGGTGGGTAGCTATCTAATAACTATAAAAACAGAAACCATAAATATAATAAAAGGCATATAAATCGGAGAAATCTCAGTCAAACGAAGAAGTAAAACTACCCGAGCACAAAAAAAATCACCTACCGGGATATAAGAAAGCTACAAATATAAATAAAACTCATAAGTAATCATGACTACCTAAGGGGCTGAAGACAGAATCAGAGAATAGTAATTTTTTTCTGTAATTTTGTCTGCTTTCCATCATAATGCGTGAAAATCTTATAAAAAAATCGGCAACCACAACCATTATAAAGTAGTACGATAAACACCAATGTAGTTTGTTAATGCTATATTACTGCAATGCATATAATATTAGTACAGGAGTATGTGTAGTTAAAAATATATGTTTACCTAATCCGACGATTTGGTATCCTGGTGGTGCCTGCAGCACTCGTCTGGCCCAGGCATTTCGGAGAACTTCTAAGGCACAAGGTTCCGAACTAACAAGCAAGGCACCTGGATTAACATAGCCATAGTAAACTAAGCTTTTTGTTGCTCCGTTCAAAGCGTTATTCCACCAGCATACTGAATTTGCCGAGAGCAACCCCTAAAATAAAAATTAATTTTAAATATATTATGAAAAAACGGTATATAAACTCGAAGAGATTTCCTACTAAACACCAAATAACTTTTTTATATTTCTTGACACATATTTCGCTAACCATGTTGTCATTATCAGGAGATTATTTCATCTATTTAAACGGTACATCTATTTTATATAAATCCATTACATAATTTTAGATATATGAACTAATAAAACAGGCATCTAGGAATAGTATTTATTCAATAATTCAAGATATTATTATTATCAAAATGTAAGGTGATTTTTGTTTTAAAAATTCGAGAGCATTTTCGTATTGAAAACCATTTATTTTTTACCTTGATATGACTGTCGTTGATATCTGATAGAAGTTTTATATAATTTCGCTTGTTAAGTCAGAAATTATTGCATCTTTTGTAATTGTTAATAATTATTGTCGGCGACTTTTTCAAAAGGAAAAATTTATAATATCAAATTTTGTCTAAAAACCGACATTTGCACTGAAAATGTTGTGCTGATGCACGGAAAATGTTAATACGGAAAATGTGTTACAACGGTGAAGCTATTCTAAAAGAAATATTTACAAGCGGTACAAGGACTTTAGTGGTGGTAGAGAAGCTGTTAAAGATAAACCTCGTAAGGAAAACTTTCCAAGTTAAGCAATGAAGAAATATAATCAAATAAGAAAATCAACGATTTTGTACTGAGTAATCGTCGATCATCTAAAGTCGAAAAATCCAAGTCAAAACACATCAAAAATCAGTTAACGATTTTTTTCGATTACCTTGGTATTGTCCACAATATACAAAAATTTTATGTATTTCTAAATGTGTATTGCTAATTAGCAAATAGATAGAACTCTGCTTCTCTTTTATATAAGTCTAGTCCGCAAGGGTGACCATCTGTCTCAAATTAGACGACGAAATATGCTAGCAGCACGTTGTCCCCTAGGTGGCGTTACCATATAACGTTCACCTAAATTATTCGATGTTCGGCATTAATGACGACAGGGTTTGGTTCGATTGCTCCTGTGGATCCAGTATCCTCAAATTACTGTATCCTTTAATTTGTAGAAAGAGCAAACTTCACAGATAAAGGCCCTAATTTATCAAACTATGGTCAGATCTGCGTATCTATACGGTCTCCTGATCTATCATCGCTTCCTCTCTTTCACTGCAGCGAGCAAACTCCAGAAGTATTCCAGAAGAAAATCCTGTTTTGGCACTAAACGCTCCTTGGTTTGTTCGGACCAAATTATTCGCGAGATTGGTGTTCCGTTAGCCAATTTTATTCCACCGCAAACGCCAAGTTTGTCTTAGTGATAAGATTTCGCTAAGTGAAAAATTCCCTCATTGGGAATATTTCGAAAATTCTACCCTAAACTCTGCGAGCAAAAAACCGTTATACCGTCCCTTGTTCCAGACGGCAGGCAGAAAAAAATCTCACCTCGATTCTTGGCTTACGTAAGACCGCCGTCTACTTCGCCGGCTGCCAAAACCCTGCCAGGTCAACTGCAGGTCGACAGATCAACTCGACCGGCATTTTGGTAAACTCGTCCCCATTTTATGATGACACAAAAGTTGTTAAAAATAACCTCCATTATGTTCAGCTGGACTTGAAAAAACGTCCCCCTTTCCATAAACGCCGAAATTTTCCGGTAACTTCCTGGGTCAACAAAAAAAAAACGTACAAAATCCAGCCATCCAGCATTCATCCAGTACCCTATTTTGGGGCACAACCTTAGGTATAATAAGTAAGCGCCCGAGGGCTAACTTAAAAATCAGGTTAAAGCCTATGTCTATGTTTGCTTAGGGAATCGCCATTTTATCGCACCTCTTCGTCGGTGCAAATTTAAATTAACTTCCAGAAATCGACTAACATTTATCTGCAAAAACCGATCAAGTCGGTACCTCCTGGGCTAGTAAGCAGTCCTTAAAAATATCAGGAAACCCCGCCAGGATGTTAAGATTGCTTTGAGAGGGGATCATCCGAGCTTAACTGATAAGTTCTTAAAAAATTAAATCGGCCTTGAGATGTCGATTATTTTTTTTTTCCTAGTAATTGAAAGAGATATAGTTCATACTACATGTATTCGTACTATATGTATTTAATAATACAGTTAATTATTGTATAATGATAATTAGTATGATCATGTAGCTCTGCTTCTCTTTTAGTATACATATTTATTTATTATAATATTAATAATCTAAAATTTATGATTATGATCCATAAAAATATTAAATTCACCAAATAAAATGGGCAATGTGTTTGTTCAAGCAACCATAAAATCGAATAATTAATTTTCTATTATTAAAGAAGAAAAAGCTTTTCGCGTAAATACCTTTTCTAAAGCCATTTATACTGGTAATTTTATTCAGTCGAAGTATGTTTACTAATTGAACAATTTTACACTCAATGAACAATTTCTAGTTTTTGTTTTGTTGTGGAATGTCTTAATACGAAAAATATTCTAATTTATTAATTTACTATTCGTAATTTCAGGAAAGTAACAAAAAATGTTGATTTATGTTTTCCACCTTACTGTTTCTATCGAAACATGATGCCAATATATAAGTAACTACCAGTAAAGATAATGGCTGTATCGCTACTAAAATGAATAGTATAATGATTTGTTATTTAATAGGTGTGTTTTTTACTTATTTAGTTAATTTTTCTGTACTCCTGTGTTTATTGACTGTGACTGGGATCTGACATCACTGTTCTTGATCGAAAATGAACTGCTTGTTTTAGAATATACGAGGGTTGCTATTTATGTAATCGGAATTGGCAACAATGGTATTACTAGGCGCCATCTGGCATATGCATCGTAAAGTTTTACATTGTTGACTGTATACGTACCCAGACGTTTTTTCATACGGACGCTATTTGTGTTGGTTAGTGACTTGAAAATTTCATGTCAGTCAAATATTAGAATTAAGTCGGGAGAATTTTCGTGCGATGATTTACTACGATTTTCGACGTGGATTATCTCATCTACAGTGCATCAATCAACTCACCTCGGCTTTTGGCGATGAGGCACTAACTAACTAACACTGTATAACATTTTTGTATAACACTTTTTTCGTGAGTTCACAGACAAATTTAAACAAGGCTATCAAAAATCGATTGTAGTGTCCGGAAACATCGATACTGTTCACGAAATGATAAAGCAAGATCGTCATATAACATACCGTGACATTGAGGCATCCTTGGACATTAGTATGACAATATTTTACATAAACATTTACCCATGAAAAACATTTATGCGTGTTGGATTCTGCATAATTTGACAATCAAAAACAGGCTCCTATGGATTGGTGCAAAGAAATGCTCACAAAATACAATCGTGGTGCATCAAAAATCATGTATAACATCTATACAGGTGACGTAAATCTTGTATCTATTCGTATGAGCCAGAAAGTTAACAACAGTCGACTGTATGGGTCTTTCAAAATGAGCCAAACCCAACAAAACGTAAGAAGCACTTCGACGCAAATGGTCGTCTGTTGTTTTTTTTTTTGGATAAATGGGCATATGGCTACAGTGCCACTAGAGAATCGTAGAACGGTCAATTCTGAATGGTACACAACCATTTGATTGCCAGAAAGACTAAGAAAAAACAACCATCCACGGAGGATTATTCTTCACCATGAGAACGTTAACTCTGACACATCGGACCGAGCAACTCAATATTTAACCGGTCAAAACATCGAATTGATGGGTTATCCGCCGTACAACCCTAATTTGGTACCCAATGATTTGTTTTTGTTTCCGTCTGATAAGAATAAACTACGTGGTCAATGATTTTCAACGCCAGAAAAATCGGTTGATGCGTTTAAAATGCATCTTTTGGAGATACATCAATCGGAATGGAAAAAGTGTTATGAAAATTGGTTCAAACATCTGCAAAAGTATATCCATCATCGCGAAGAATATTTTGAAAAATAATTTTACTATTTTCAATGATAAATATTTGTTTTTATTTATTCTTTCGGATACATAAATAGCAACTCTCGTAATATATAACAATAATTGCACAATATTCGTATAGCATTCACATGGAAATTCTTGGATTTTCGGATTTTCGTAGTGAATTTCTCACCTGATGATTACTATTTTCTACGGATTTATGCAAAAATCTATGATGTCAATCGATGGGTACAAAAGAAAATTGATTAAAAAATAATTAATTTCTCCATTTCTCGGAAATAAACAACTTGAAAATGATTGTGCAAATGATCAATAATTTCATCACTTGAATAGTATATTTATATCTGTCTCGTTGCAAATTGAGATTGGATAGAGATCGTCAAAAAGAAATTATTAATTAACTAATTTCCATCGTAATTTTCCTGAGAATAGGAATTAATGATGCCAAGTAATTAGAGTTTATACCAACAAGATAAAGAAGTTCCGGTAGTGACTTGTTGTTGGTCCGTTGTGGTTTTACTGAACCGCAAGTATGGCAGTTACACTTATTAATAGTCATTAAGGTGAATATGCACGTCGACACTAAACACAATTCTTTGATATCCTTTTGTAAAAGAAAGTTGAAAAGTTTTTGTAAAAGAAAGAAAAAAGAAAAGTTGGTAAGAGAAAGTTTTTTGAAGCCTCAAAAATATATGGCACTGTTGGTGGTTGACTGAAGAAGAACTAAGAAGTGAGATTACAACAATTCATGAATTTACAGCAAGCTATATCTAAAGGATTTTCCAATAAGAGTGGAAATTCAAATTAGAAATGTAAAACGCGGCACAATGGTAACTAGAAATAATAAACTGGTAATTTTTACTTTATCTTGAAGAACAAATAATTATGTTTTGAAAATAATGTCGTTCAAATATCCCCCTCGGCTTGGTCTGTAATGTAATGTATTTTGAAGACCCAAGTTTCGATTACGCCTTCACATATATGAAAGTCAAGAATGACCTTCATATAGGTGAAGGTCTTCTTGAGGTTAAGAATTGTTTGGGGTTTATTTCTGTAAATCAGAGATCTATCACAACATTAAAAAAAATTATCGTGGTAAAAAGGATGTGAGATTCCATGACTTGCTTTATTCTTGCAATAAATCGGTTGTCTAGCTAAATGTGTGACGTTACACCGCCTTGTTGGAAAAACATTGTTTATTTTCACATTTATCATTAACATTAACTCATAATTCATTAACAGTAACTCAATTTCTAACATCGTTTTGAAAAAAATAAGATCCAATCACTTCTTCAGCTCAAAAACAGCACTCAACAGCGACATTCTGATGATGAACAGGTAAACCCTGAATCACCTGAACCGTTGAAAAAAAAAATTCCCTAAACTGGGGGTCGGCTTGTGCGCTGTATCGTGTATATTTCCATGGTGAATTAACACAATGTACCGGACACAGTCCATGAGTGACATTTGTATTTCAAACAATTTTGCCGCAATTACCATTCAAAGTTCTGACACTCTTATTGGACATTTACTATATACTTTATACTAGTACATCTTACTGCTAGTACGTCTTTATACTAGTACGTTATGAATTTCAATAGATTCATATTTCAAGAAATATCTTTTTTCTGTTTAAATGAAGAAGAAGAAGAGTTAAACATAAAATTCTGTTTAACTAAAATTAAATATTCAAAAAAAGGAAAACTTCCATCCATGCTCCATGCAGAACTTGTCTATTACATTCCGTTGACATTTTGGTTGCGGTTGAAGGAATGGGCAATTTTTGCGTGGAGCACGGATGAATGTTCCTTTTTTTTTTGAATAATTTAAATATTGTCTAGCTATTTATGCATAAAATTAAATAAGTAAAAGTAATTGACCACACTATTTATGTAATAGAAGTTAATTAAATAGTAATTTATTGGAAAGTATTCTCATATTTTACATTATAGATAGTTTTAAAACATCTGCTGCTCTATGTATGATCTATAGACATGTTGGTGTCTGCTGTAAATGTTTTGTTTCTATTCATAAAAAAGCATTCATTAGCGTAAAAAAGAAAAAAATCATTTGTGGCCAGATGATGCTAAATATTAAAAGAAATTTTGAGGAAGAGTTAGGCCGTAATAATTTATGTCACTTGTAAAAAGCTTTTCACCTTTTAGTTTACTGCTGTTCTTTGCAATTTAATGTTGATTTTAAATTATTTATTTCTACATAGAAATTTCCTCTATAATTACAGTCTTGCATTAATACATAATGTTTTTATCATTTATATACAGACCATCTGTCATTTCGTCAAATTTTAAAAGAATTTTTTATTAATACTTTGGTGATCTAAGCGGAAGCAGAGGCTCTTCCGAAATTAATTTCGGAAAACACAAAAAATAATTGGATGGGACTGTTATTGGGTTGATGCAAAAGTTTGTCCCATGTTTAGCACTAGGTGGCATTATTGCTTCGCAAAACCGAAATGTTATCTATTTCACACGTTAAAATTTTGATATTAGTTCTCAGAAGGAATTTCGGGGGTAGTTGAAAAAATAATTATGCTATCGTGGAATCAACCAATCAACATTGTCAATGTGAGTTCGTCAACTTAAAATGGTCAGTAAGGCCGATGTATGGGTATGGCATGAGTTAACGGAAAAAAAAATTATAGACCGAATTTCTGCTTGCGATTGTCATTATTGAAACCGAACGAAATTACGATTCATTTTTAGAGAGGCTGATTACAGATGACGAAAAATGCATTACGTATAATAATGTTAAGCTTGAGAAATCATAGTATAAGTGCGAAGATACGCCGTCAACTGCACCCGACGAAGGTTACTCTATACAATTCGGAGAAATACTGTTCACAACGACGTGAATTAAAATGAAAAAAAAATCGATCAATAGAGGCAAATATATATATATATATATATATATATATATATATATATATATATATATATATATATATATATATATATATATATATATCGGTACCCTGATGAGTCTAACCACCAGCAGAAGAAACATGTGACCTCTAATGTAAGGGTTGGGTGGGGCTTCGTCCCAGTCAAGCAACTAACCAATGCTCATTATGGCAGAGACACAAGTTGTGGTGCGTTTCACATGAGATTGTAGAACCCAACGGTCGGGGGTGTATAACTGCTGACTACTGTTGTCTCATTGGATGTAGTCCAAAGAAATCAAGTTAGTGGCAAAAAATTTGTTAAATATATCAAAGTCGGATATATATTAACTGAAATTTAAAAAAACTTATTTTAAAAATTTAGGGAATTAATTGTTTAATTGTATATTGGTAGGTTTTTAGGTGTAATTTAGTATTTTTTTTATAAAAATAAGGTATATCGTAGAGTTGTTCTAAAGATGGTTTATTATTAAACTGAAACGTTAAAAACGCAATAAAATAATTATAGTTTATTAACTGACCGAAAATCTCAATAAATAAAAAAATAACAATATTATACGGTCACGAAAAAAAATTATTCATTTTCTATAGAATTTTTAAGTTTTTTTGGAAAAAATCATTAATTTTTCAAAGTTGGCTATTTTTAATATCTCTCTTTTATTTTCTCAAAAAACTTGGCCCTCGATAGGACTTCAAACCGGCAGGCATTAAACCTAGTATGAATGGAAAAAACAAAAAAAAATAAAAATGGCGACATTTGAAAAATTAATATTTTTTCCGAAAAACTCAAAAATTTTATAGAAGATGAATGAATATGATGAATATTTTTGCAAAATTCATCTAAAAACGAATCATTAAAAAACGTCCCGTTTGGTCAATTTTTGGAAAAGTTATAACTATTTGAAAAGAAGCTCCGGTTTTTTGAGAAGTCTGTAACTTTTTTCCGGTTGACTAAAAAAATTGGAAAAAAATTAAACAGAAGTATTTAGTTAGGTACTATAACATTTCAGCTAAATCAAAAGGGGTCAAGTTCAAAAGTGATTGATTTGCCAGTATATATATATATATATATATATATATATATATATATATATATATATATATATATATATATATATATATATAGATATATACATATATATATATATATATATATATATATATATATATATATATATATATATATATATATATATATATATATATATAGCTTTTTTCCTTTCGTCAGACCAAGTTGTTCCACTCTTCCTATATTTTTCCCTCTGGCCAACCTCCCAAACGTTAACCTTGTGTCTGAAACAGCTTCTATCCTGAATTTCACATAGTGTAATATTTGTCGATCTTAGATCCTCTTTAATTGCGGCAATCCATTTAATTATTTCTACTTTAGCTCTACTCCTATTTTCATAAAATTCTACTATTTGTCTAGTTAGCGAACTCGGACTCATCCGTTTTATGTGTCCGTAAAA
>JARFXV010000408.1:697500-877500 GCA_031761425.1 Cosmopolites sordidus | reverse complement strand
CTTGAAGAAGAAATAATGGCATTACGTTTTGAAAATAATGTCGTTCAAATGTCCCCTCGGTTTCGTCTGGTGGATTTCATTTCGAAGACTCAATTTTTGATTCCTCTTTTACTCATATCGCGTGGACTATTTTCAATGGAAGTTTGAATGTTTCGTTTAAGATCAAGAATTATTCGGAGTTTATTTGTGTATAATTGAGATTTAACAGAACCCAACAAAAAATAATTCTTGCAATAAAGCACTCATCTGGCGAGATGTGTGAGAAATGGCACCCTCTTGTTGAAAGAAAACATTGTTTATGTCCATATTTATCAGTTCAGGCCAAATATATTCTTCCCCATTAACAGTAACATGCTTTCCATCCTCAACATTCTATCTTCAAAAAATAAGATCTTAGGGTGAATAAGCAGTTCCTGTATTACAAGAATTTCATCTACCCGCGAGAGCTACGCTACCTACCTCCTAGAGTTATAATTGTTCATGAATTCATTAACCCAAAAGTGCGGTTCGTCTCAAAAGATTTGATTATTTTTCAACAAAATTGGGTCTCCAGAATGCAACCGAGGGGACATTTACACGACATTATTTTCAAAATATAATGCCACTATCTGTTAAAGAAATAATTTAAATTAAAATTATGATTCAACTAAAGCATTAGAAAACTTGCTTCTGTACACCTATTTTGTTAAATTGTACAATTTTACAACGGTATTTGCTTCAGTTTCACATATTACTATATATTAGCATGTTGCATTTACATTATAGCGGTTTTCGGGCGATGATACAACCGTTACATTCCGGATTTGTCCGGAAACGGATTTTTTGAAACATAGATAAACTCAAATAATCCATAAAAATATTTATTTAGTATATTATATAGTTACCATTATTAATTACAACTTTTTGCTAACGTAGTGGTAGGTCCATAATGCCTTTTTTGGCAAAAATCTTAATTGACAAAAAAATATCAACAGAATGTTTTTCACTAATAACCTAATTATCTAAAATAACCTAATTAAAGCTCAACATTTTTCCTGATTCCTGACAATACCTTTACTGTTTGCTAATTATGGTCATATTTATTCAATTGCTACCTTCAGCTGATCTCATTGTGAAGAGTAGAGGTCAGTAGTGGTAGCATGAAAGAAGTTCAAAGTGTATGGGTATATTCCAATCTCACCCAATCCAAAACATAATTTTCTTCGGATGAAAACCGTCTTTCGCCGTATTTAAAAACGCTGTGCCTTTCAACCCCCATGATTTATTTCGTTGCATGTTGTACACAGTTTAGAGATTCAAGATTAGAGATTAAGTTTCGTTCAGTAAGTTCGTGAGGGACCCACAAATCATATCGGCAGACGTACAGATGGTCAAAAACGGTCGATTTGCTAATATTTTACTTATGCTATCTCACGAATTATGATACGTGGATCTTCGGCTATTTTGGTTTTTAATTCCACAACAGCAGTGCATGAAAGACGCTCAGATCGATGATTGTCCTCTAGATTAAAAGATCCGCCCCGGCACCGACCAAATCAATTGTACAGGGTAGTCTCTTCAACAGAATCCTTTCTGTAAACGGCATAAATCTGGTATTATTGTTTTTTGCTTGGACTGCGTTCTTGCCTTTTTTGAAATAAAGAAGCATATGTGGCTTAAATGCAAGTAATCGATCATCATTTTCAATTTGAAATCAACTTGATAACTGAAAGCAAATCTAAGCAAATCTGATCGTATACATTGTAAATAACACAGGAATTAAAAATATACAAACAAACATTAGTAATTCAACACAATTCAACACAGATTTTTGTTCACAAGCGTTAAAGGTGCAACTAAATGAAACCCCCTACGAACTTTCTGGCCAACTAAATACTATTTCTAAGGCAAAAGTTCGAATTGCTCTAAGACCAACTAAATACGAGCTCACTAGAAAAAATAAAAAATAAATTAACGTCTTATTTTAACCAACTAAATTTAAACTTTCCATCTCATTTACTATTACTACATGTGACTTAACTATAAATGGGTATTTTTAGCACAAATCATATATAGCTAATTTGTTTAAAATTGATTCTCTCTCAACAAGATCTTATTAAACTAACGCATTACCGCCAAATAAGGAGAAATCGTGCAAAAGTGATTTTCAGCTTGACATCGTCGAAATGTCCTTGACTTTAATGAGTAATAACTATAATATAACGACTTATAACTCGTAATTACTATGTATTTTGTAGAGTCATTAAACTAGCCGAAGATATTATAGTAGCAAAAAAGGATTTTGATTGATAACCACGGATATTATGTTGAATTTCATGGGGAACGGATTAATTTTCTTTTTTTTGTATAGCAATTTAATAAATTACTTATAGACCTCGATTATTTTTCTAAAAAAGTAATATTTTCGGCAGTGGCATACGGTAATCATCATATGTTTTTTGAAATTTGATGGGAGATTTAAACTTTCTATGCGATTTAGAAAAAGCAGATTAAAGCTAATGTTTCGCAAGTCATTGTTGAGAATATTAAACATGATAAGTGTGGGAATTTAACTGTACAATGCAAGCGAGCTTAGAAATCGTTATTTGAAAATAATAATTGTCAAAAATGCAAAAGTATTTCTATGTTTATAACAATAATATTTTTTGATAGTTTGATTTTGAAACGATTGGTGTAAAATATATACTTTTAATAAGTTTTCCACTCACACCTTCCACTTCACACGTTCAAGTTAGAATTATCAGGGTGATGACTAAAACGATGAAAGTGGCATTCGGGTCCAATATATTTGATGATGTCATCGTCGCATCATGTTTTCGATCTCTTTTATGGAGGTTTATAATTAAGTAATTCTTATTATTTTAGTCGATTTTGTCACATCGCTTTGCTACATAGCGGGCCAATCTTCATTTCAATCCTTTTACTCTTCTGATGATGTCCTCAATTGTTGGACTTTCATCTGTTCTCTGATCCATGTACAGATTTTTCTGTCCCACCTTGAAATGCCACGCATTTACCTTACCACTCCTCTTTGTGCGAACTAAAGTGTTTAGACTGATTGTAATGCCAGCATCCAGGTTTCACTTCCATATATTAGAACGGACTGGATGCACTGATCAAAGACGTTTCTCTTCAAACAGAGTGAAATTTGTTTTTAAACACTATGTTGAGTTTGCCAAATGTTTGCCAGCCACATTTGACACGCCGGATGGTATCAGCTTCCATTAATAACCTCTGTCCAAGATATATATATATATATATATATATATATATATATATATATATATATATATATATATATATATATATATATATATATATATATATATATATGCTAGACTATTAGTCCGGGAGTACATCCGATCATTTGTGTCCCTTTTGTTGGGAACGTGCAGACGTTTCGACAAGGTATATATATATATATATATATATATATATATATATATATATATATATATATATATACATATATATATATATATATATATATATATATATATATATATATATATATATATATATATATATATATATATATATATATATATATATATATGCTTTGAGATGCATCTTAAAGCATCCCATAATGAATGCACTGCTTAGACAGGGGCTAGACAAAGGATATATAAATTAGGATCGATATATGATGGAGCTACAGTATTCCGTAAACTGAACTGGGAACAGGATGGTGTAAAGATCAATGGTGCAAACTTAAACCATCTTAGATTTGCAAATGATATCGTTTTCCTTTTACAAAACCCAGCTTGCAAGCTGCAAAGATGCATACAAGAGCTGCCAAAGGGCTGGCGAACCACTTGGCTTAAAAGTAAACCTGAAAAAGCTTCAGGTTATGTTCAATGAATTCGCTGACGAAAGAAAAATTTTAGTTTTAGGAAGGAATTTGGAGATTGTGGGCCAGTTTATATATCTTGGGCAGAGGATTTCAATGGAGGGGAATACAGCCCGGTAGTTGGAACGGCATGTTAAATGTGGCTGGCAGGCATTTGGCAGGCTAAACATTGTGTTTAAGAGCAGACTCCCACGTTGCCTGAAAAGAAAATTCTTCGATCAGTGCATCCTACTCGTTATGACATATGGAAGTGAAACCTGGACACTAACATCACAATCAATTCAAAAACTTCGGGTGCCGCAGAGAGGAATGGAAAGATGTATGCTTGGCATTGCAAGACGAGACTGCACTGCGCATGGATCAGGAAACAAACGAAAGTGTGTGACATCATTAGAAGAGTAAAGCAATTGAAATGGAGATGGGCAGGCTATATAGCGAGGCGATGGGACGAAAGATAGCCCAAAACAATCATGGAGTGGATACCGCTTGATCGCAAGCGTCTACGAAGAAAACCGAAAGCACGATGGAGTGATGACATCGTTAAGTATATGGGACCCTAGTGACAGAGGAAAGCCCAGGACCGTGCAAGTTGGAAGCATGCTGAGGAGGCCTTAATCCTGCAGTGGATTGACACGGGCTGGTGATGATGGTAATGATGGTGATTATATATATATATATATATATATATATATATATATATATATATATATATATATATATATATATATATATATATATATATATATATATATATATATATATATATATATATATATATATATATATATATGCATATATATACATATATATATATATATATATATATATATATATATATATATATATATATATATATATATATGCATATATATATATATATATATATATATATATATATATATATATATATATATATATATATATATATATATATATATATATATATATATATATATATATATATATATATATATATATATATATATATATATATATATATATATATATATATATATATATATATATATATATATATATATATATGTTCCTTTGTGGATCAGACCTTGACGTGGTAAAGGGGTTTGAGTAGGGCAATGAAGCTTTGAGCTATGCCGTCTGGAGTCTATGCTCCTGGGAGGGTCACCCCTGGCGGACAGGTCAAAGCGGAGGCCTCAGACTAACATGATCCAAAATCTGCCAACCCGCATTGGACCAGCGTGGCAGATTACGGTCCATACCTTCAACATGGTATTTCAGTATGTTGAAATATGACAGTACAACCTCAAACACGGCCCTCATTCCCCGGAGGCCAAGGGGCAACTACCTACGGCAGCGGGAAGACCTGCCCCAAGGCAGAGGGTGCTAAGAATCACCGCGTTAGATCAGGCTGCCATTGGACTTTTGACATTGCAACGTTAAATATACGGACTATGAAAACAGAGGCCCGATTGCAAAAACTGTTAATCGAACTTGACAACATACATTGGGATATTATTGGGCTCTGTGAAACACGAAGGAAGGGTGAAGAGCTAATCAAACTGGAACCAACTGGACACGTACTCTACACTCGAGGTACGGAAAATGGCCGATGTGGCGGAATAGGATTCCTCATCAATCGAAAGCTGAAGGACAGTGTGGTAAAATTTGAAAGTACATCCGACCGATTAGCCCAATGCGTCATTCAGCTGAATAAAAAGTTTAGGCTTCAAATCGTCCAAGCTTATGCACCAACTATAAGCCATAAAGATGAGGAAATTGAGGAATTTTATGATGATGTGGCCCAGCTTTTATACAAGGAGAAATGTAGGTACAAAATCCTGATGGCTGATTTTAATGCCAGAATTGGAACAACAAGAACAGATGAAAATGCAACTGGCCCATATGGAACTGGTGAGCGAGACAATAGAGGTGACAGATTAGTTGATTTTGCTGAAGGACAAGAACTATATATTATGAATTCATTCTATAAGAAAAATATCAGCAGAAAATGGACATGGAAAAGTCCATCTGGGCTCACAAGCGAAATTGACTACATCATGACCAACGATAAAACAATATTTACCAATTGTACTGTCCTTAACAATTTTAATGTTGGAAGTGACCACCGAATTGTACGAGCAAGGGTTCGGATTGACTGTCGAAAAGAGCGCGAAAAAATGGTAAGATCAAAGAAGGGCAAGGTAGATTCTGGAAAACTGCTGGAGAGAGGAAGCGATTTTGAGATTGCTTTGTCAAACCGGTTTGCTGCGTTACAAGATCCAGAGGAGGTGGAAATATCAGTTCAATATGAAGAAATCGCCAACAATGTACTTCAAACGGCTGCTTCAATAGCACCAGAGGAAAAATGTCTCAAAGAAACAAAAATCTCCAGTGAGACCATTGATTTAATGAAGAAACGGCGAGCAATGAGAAATGCAGGTAGTCCTTTTGGCAGGGTCGAGTACACTGAGCTCTGCAAAACTATAAGAAAACGTATCAGAGAGGACACGCGCCGATTCAATATGCAGCTAGTGCAAAAAACCCTGGAAGAAAACAAAGGAATTAACAAAGCTAAACAGAAGCTGAGAAACAAAAGAACCCAAATATATGCTTTAAAGCGTGAGGATGGCACAGTGTGCAGGACGCGTACCCAAATGTTAGAGATTGTCAGAAGGTTTTATTCCCAGTTATATGAAGATCAGAGCCAGTCAGGGACAGCAATACCCACGGAAGAACAATATATAATACCAGATATCCTAGTGGAGGAAGTAACAAATGCTATAGAATTGATGAAGAACGGCAAGGCTCCAGGAAAGGATAGTGTAACTGTCGAAATGCTAAAAGCTGGTGGTCGGACGTTACATAAAACACTGGCAAAATTATACTCAAAATGCCTCAAAGAACAAAAAGTACCTGACTTATGGAAAAATGCAGAAGTAATCCTTTTACATAAAAAAGGAGCACAGGAAGATTTAAAGAACTACCGTCCAATAAGCCTCCTATCAGTGATGTACAAAGTTTTCACTAAGATAATTTCTAAAAGAATATTAAAAAAACTGAATGACGCACAACCAAGAGAAGAAGCAGGATTCAGAAGTGGATTCAGTACAATGGATCACATCCAGGTTGTACAGCAGGTCATAGAAAGGCACAACGAATACACCATGCCACTGTGCTTGGCTTTTATCGACTACGAAAAAGCATTTGATTCCATCTCAAAGCATGCGATAATGGATGCACTGCTTAGTCAAGGTGTAGAGAGAGCCTATGTAAACCTATTAGAATCGATATATGATGGAGCTACAGCCACAATTCACCTTGATGATCTTGAAGTGGGAATTAATATAGAACGAGGTGTACGGCAGGGTGACGCAATATCGCCTATTCTTTTCTCGGCTGGCCTTGAAGAAGTATTCCGTAAACTGGATTGGGAACAGGATGGGGTAAAGATCAATGGTGCAAACTTAAACCATCTTAGATTTGCAGATGATATTATTCTCATTTCACAAGACCCAGAGGAGCTGCAAAGACGCATACAAGAACTGCAAAGGGCTGGCGAACCATTTGGCTTGAAAATAAACCTGAAAAAGAGTCAGGTTATGTTCAATAACTTCGCTCAGGACAGAAGAATTTCAGTTTTAGGAAGGGATTTAGAGATTGTGGACAGCTTTGTATATCTTGGGCAGAGGATTTCCATGTAGGGGAATACCGCCCGGGAGGTGGAACGGCGTGTTAAATGTGGCTGGCAGGCATTTGGTAGGCTCAACATAGTGTTTAAGAGCAGACTCCCACTTTGCCTGAAAAGAAAAGTATTCGATCAGTGCGTTCTACCCGTTATGACATACGGAAGTGAAACCTGGACACTCACATCGCAATCAATTCAAAAACTTCGGGTGGCACAGAGGGGAATGGAAAGATGTATGCTTGGCATTACAAGACGAGACAGAAAGTCCTGCGGATGGATCAGGGAACAAACAAAAGTCTGTGACATCATTGGAAGAGTAAAACAGTTGAAATGGAGATGGGCAGGCCATATAGCGAGGCGATGGGACGACAGATGGACCAAGGCAATCCTGGAGTGGATACCGCTTGATCGCAAACGTCCGCGAAGAAGACCGAAAGCACGATGGACTGATGACATCGTTAAGTATATTGGACCCGAGTGGCAGAGGAAAGCCCAGGACCGTGAAGGTTGGAAGCATGCTGAAGAGGCCTTCATCCTGCAGTGGATCGATACGGGCTGATGATGATGATGATGATATATATGTATATACAACGTTCCATATATGCATTTTGTATCTGTACGTTCTTCTATCCTCAATCTCTGTCGGGCCCATTTGTGCCTTTCCCAGATCAGCTTTGACTTTTGCGATCCATGGTACTGTTACTTGACTCCTTGTATGTATGTAAGCATTTTGTTGGTGAGTCTTGTCGGTGGGAGTCTACTGATATGTCCATAAAATTTCAACCTTCTTTTTCTTATGTCCGCCGCTACGTTGGACATTCTCTCTGTGGTCTTTCTAGAATGTAGTCTGCATCCTTCCTCTGTCAGATTTGGGCCGATAATTTTCCTCATAACTGTGCATTCTTGTTTTAGTATGTTTTCTATGCCGCTCTTTGTGTGGAGTGTCTCGCTTGCGTATAGTACCTCTGGATTGATTACTGTGTTGTAGTGTCTTATTTTTGTGAGTGTGGATATGCATTGTTATTGCAGATATTGTGTGTCTTGCCGTATGCCCTCTTCATCTTCTGTTATCGAGTCTTCTGTGCTGTCTTCAATTCTCCTGTGGGTTCGAGGATCTCGCCCAGGTATTTGAAGTTAGTGACCCTATCTATTTTGCCGTATTTGGTGTTCAAATTTTGGACATCTAATTTTGAGCAGCAGAATTCATTTTTTTTAAAAGACATTTATAGGGCGACTTTCTCTGCACATTCCTTGACGACTTCTATCTGTTTGGTTGCCTTTTTTTCATTGTCTGGGAGTATGGCTAGGTCGTCTGCGAAGGCTAGGCATGATATTTGTATGTTATTTTTGGGTCGTTTTTGGGTGTCCTTCATTTTTCAGTTCTTTTTCCCGTTCCCTTATGACTTTGTCCAGGACCAGGTTGAAGAAGAGTGGGGATAACCCATCTCTTTGGCGTACTCTGGTTTTAATCAGGAAGCGTTCGGAACTTTCTTCAATAAATTTCACTTTAGAGGTTGTGGCGGTCAATGTCTGGTCAATCGTAGTGTTTCAGGGTCGAGTCCTTATTCATCTAGGATGTTGAACAGAGATTTTTGGTCGATGCAGTCGTATGCTTTCTTGAAGTCCACAAACGTGCAGATGATTGCGATGTTCCAGACAGCTTTGTATTTCAGTATTGTTTTTAAGTTAAATATTTGACCAGAGCATGAGCGATCAGGGCGAAAGCCTGCCTGGTACTCGCCAATTTTGTGTTCTAATTGGTCTTGTGTTCTCTACAAAAGGCACACTGAGAGGATTTTGTAAGTGACTTGTAATAAGGAGATTCCTCTGTAGTTGTTCACATCTGTTCTGTCTCCCTTCTTGTGCAGCGGGTGAATAAGAGCACATTTCTATTCTTCTGGTAATTTTTCTGTTTGCTAGATGTTCGTGATAACTTGCAGTGTTCCTGTTCCTGCAATGAATTTGATCCGAGATTTTTCAATAGTTCCGCGGTGATACCATCTTCACCGGATGTCCTGTTATTCTTTAGTTTGCGTATGTGCCTATGGATTTCTTCCTTTGTTGGTGGGTTGATTCTGAGTGGGTATAGATACAATTTTCCTTAGGGAATCTTGTGTTGCGTTCGGGGCAATTAAGGAGATCAGAGAAATAATGTACCAGCTCCTGACAATTCTCCTGAGTGGTTAGCGCTAATCTCCTATTCCGTTTTCTGAAGCAAATATTTTGTGGTGTGTATCCACGGATTTCTCTTGCGAAAGTCCTATAAAAGTCTCTCCTGTTGTAATTGCGGAAATTCTTCTCTAAATAGTCTAGTTCTTATTTCATGTAGTTCCTCTTAGTTTGTCTGATAAACTTTGCGGTCTGTTTTCTAGTCACGTCAAAAAGCTTTCGACTATCTATGAGTCGACTTTCAGATTCCGAGTCGTACCAAGCGTGTTTTGTGTTCTTTTTTAATGGGATCCTGTGTTTTTTGTGGAATTTTTCCCATGTATCTGCCTGTTCCTTTTCCCATTCCTCTATTATGTTGGATTTCTTGATCTTTTTCGTGTCGAATTTCTGTAGATGTGCTTTCTTATGATGAATTCTCCTTGGAGTGAACTTGACTTTGATTCGTGTTAGTATATTAGTATATTGAGTAGTTCGTATATTAATTTTAATTAATTTAATCAATGCACCCTTTATGGCTTGCATTGAGATTGAGTCAAATTCCTTGTCATAGTTAAAGCCGGTGCCACGCGAACCACGGTGAACACCAAAGATGAACGTCAAACGTTCACCTTTGACTCAAATGTGACATGGCAAGTACCGTACTACACGGTGGAATGATCGTTTAACTCAATACATTTGATTCCAATGTTGATTCAATTTTATGTGGGATTAATTTTTTTTAATTAAAAGTAAAATTAATATTATTTATTTACATTGAAATTATTTCAAAAATGGAGGATGATGAGGATGTTATTGCTGCTACCCTAACAGCAATTTTTTTGTCTTGTTGCAAAATATTACTTGAGGAAATAAACGTAATAGTCGTTCAAGGTGGCGGATGGTGTCATTGCGATTTTTATGTTCATGATTCCAGAGTACAGAGAGATTCATACAATTGGATACATTCCAGAATTAACTCGTTTGTCTATTCCATTTTATCAATAGTAAAGTCACAAATTTATACAACCACAACAAATAAAATAATGTTTTAATGTAAATAGATGCATAATTTAATAATATTAACAAGAACTAATTCATACAATAACAATAGTAGATATTTATTTAAACAATGAATTCAATAATATACTTTTATAAGTAATTTTATTTGTTTTTTTAAATAAACAAAAAAATCAAATATTCGAAACAAACTTTTCACCTATTCAAGTTTTCAATGAATTTTACTGTTTTGTTGACCTACAAAACAGTAGGCATCTAGTTTTTCTTTTGTGCTTTTTAATAACAATTATTTAAAATAAATGCATAATTAAAATATGAAAATTATAAAAACACATTGAAGCGGGTCAAAAGGCCGACAACAGGCCGAACATGATCCATCACGAACATTGGACAGTGGGCACTCGTAGTTCGACCATAAGCCACACAATACGCCTAACCAGCAATCGTCCAACGTTGGATGGTATTCGTAGCATCGTGTAGCTCTCGCTTAACAAAAGTTAAGCACAGTGGTGGCATGCTGTGGTAATTGTGTCGTTATATGCCATGTTGGATCTGATCTATTGTAGTGAATCAACTCCTGAATCCTGATGGCTCCATTGGTTGTGCACAACTTAATATTTCTAATATTCTTTTAGCTGTTATCTTGACGAAAACTTCGTAAATTATTGGAAGTAGTGTTATCGGGTAGTAGTTGTTTAAATTTTCCTGTACTCCCTTTTTAAGTAGAAAAATCACTTCGGCATTTGTCCAGTTGGGTACTTTTTGTTCCTTAAGGCATTTTGAGTACAATTTTGACAGTTTTACGTAAATTTTGACTAGCATGAGTTCGAAACATTCTGAAGAGACCTTCATCCTGCAGTAGATAGACACTGTCTAGGTGATGATATCAAAGTGTCAAAACGATAAGAAGAAAGGCTCTACTTTTTGTTATTCATTGCATATTCAAAAAATAATATTGTTTCACTGAATAATTGTTACTAATATAGTACCATTAATGTGACGAACAAATCAGTATACATATTTACCATATCGGTTTAAATTACATGTCCGCATATACCTCTTAACAATAAATATCTACTTAGTTTCCTTTTATTTTCCATTTTCCATTTTCCAACAAAAAAGACGTCTATCTCGAAAGGATGTTAAAATATGACCGAATTGATATAACAAAATTAAATTGTACTTGTGTCTCATAAGAAGAAAGAAGTATTCTAAAATGTTTTTTCTTACGGACTGATAGCTCCTTATGTGTGTCAGGCAGGATACTTTTTAATCACACTACGTATATATTTTAAATTATAGTCGTACTTCATAAATTTAAATAAATGGTCATTAATAACCTTGCAGATCATAATGTATTTCATGGTCAAAAGTTTTTCCTTCGGTTTATAATTTAATAATCTACACATTATTTCTAAACATTGAACGTATATTTTGTCGGACTATAACACTTTTTTTATAGATATTTGATAAGTGGGATGAGACTTTCTACGCTGTATAAAAAATCAAATTATATCTTGTTTACATTTCTCAAATCATTGCCGAAAGCAGTGCACTTATTCAACTGCCAAAACGGAAATTTGGTGTGAGAATTTAATTATAATAAATAGCTCTGATGATAGCTAAATAAACATATAATTTATATGTTTATTTTAAATGCATCTAAAAATAATCTCCTGGACAACTATTGGATATACATATCTTTAAATAATTTTAGAAAATACTTTAGAGGAAATTTATTTTTGCACTTCTTTGACAGCTTCTTAGCAGGTGTTTAAGGTATAATTTTATTAGTTGCTGATAAGAAATACCACTAAAAATCAAGAAGAAGAAGTCTGAAAATGACACTGTTGTTTTTTTCATTATTTTCGGTGTGTGCATAAACTTTTGTTTAATCTTGTATTTGTTAATAAGGGAGATATATCACTTATACCCTGGCACTCAGTTACATGCAGTTAGAATTATTCAAGGAGGCATAAGACAAAGTGCAGCTGTTGAACTCCGCAGAATTGTAATTAATCGTTATGGTTCGGCTTTTAGTTTATGGTTCAGTTTTATTCGACTGTATGTTTTAAGGGACCGCAACATTACATCGCAATTAGAAAAATCGGTTCCAGTTAGTAAATAATCCATCAGAAATAGTCCCATGAGGTCAGACTTCATGCTCGAAGACCTCTGTTAACCGGAAACTCAGTGGGCTTAAAAAAACTTAAACTAGCTAAAAAATTAAAACTAAACTAGGTACGACTCAGTCACTGTTTTGTTCTGTGATGAGTCCTGACTTGGACTGAGTCCAGATACATATAGAACAAAAGTATGAAGACGATTGGGATACCCAGAACGCTTGACAACAGTTCAAGAAGTTCACAGGCAGCATGTTGGGAGTGTAATGGATTGGGGTTTTATAATCAGGAAGAACTGATCTCGTTTACCTGCAACAATTACATTACATGTAACTGACTATCGCGATATCATTCTTGAGCTCATTGGCTTGGTGTCATTTGCACGAGTTCGTCCCCTGTGCAATATACATCTCAACCCTATTGAACATATATGGAACATGTTAGATAGATGGCTCTGAAAGCATAGTGTGAAGTGTAATACACGAAAACAATTTTTGAGTGCCTTTTAACTCAATGAAATGAAAATTAAGTTTATTTTATTTATAATAAACATTATACTTTGGGAATGTATATTTATAATAAATATAAAAATATTTAGATACTTACTGCTAATATTACCCAATGTTTATATATATATATATATATATATATATATATATATATATATATATATATATATATATATATATATATATATATATATATATATATATATAAGTTTATCTCGTTTTTGATTCAAGATGTAGATGACATTGCACCGCAAATCCGATGTGATGTCTATTTCACACATGTGACGATTAAATCGAAAGAAAGAGATTTTCAACGCGTAAATTGAAAAAAATACTATGTTATTTGTCATTAAAACATTTTCAAACATTTTCTAAAGCATCAAAAATGACAATAAGAAACATTTTCGACATATACTCTTTTAATTTCAGAAAATGCAAGGATGCTTCACAGGCGTAAAAGAAGACACACACCATAAGTGTATCAAAAAGTTTCGCGAAAACAACTTTAATCTTATGTTACCACATTCTGGACAACCGGCTGAGGCTGACGGCAATGAAATAATGACGCTAATTGAAAGTGATCGGCATAGATCAATTCGAGCTTCAGTCAACAGTGTCAAGGGGATTACATCATCTTGGAATTGTTAGCAAGGGTGATGTATAGGTGTCTTCTGGTGTCTAGGTGTCTTCTGCTTTCGATTCTCTATTGAAGAACTAAGAAATCGATCCATCTTTGCAGTGGATCTCTAACCAGTAAAAAACCAGTTTACATAAGAAGAAGGTTATGCTATGCATTTGGTGGAACTAGAATAGAATTGTTCATTGTGGCCTATTATCTGAACACAATACCATTAACTTCGAGAGAATATTGTTCCCATCCAAGTGTATTAAAGCGAGCACATGACCAGAAGCGACATGAATTAACCAACAGAAATGACATTGTGGCCCATTGAAAAAATGCTTGGTCACCGGACACAAACTTTTGGAACTAGTGAGGGATCTTTTGGTCAATCCACCGTACTCTTCCGATCTTGCGGCCATCGACTGCTATTAATTTGGATTGCTTCAAAGAGCTTTGATGATAAAACTTCACCAGAAACCTCAGAATTTCTATGAACGCCGGATTTATACAGCTGCCGACGAGATGGAATGATGCCATCGAATAGAACGGCACATCCTATTTGATTAAATATAATTAGTAAATTATTCTTTTCCTTCCTTTTCGTCAAAAATAGAAAGAGCTTTTAAAAAATATTGCTTTTTAGATAGTATATGCTGGAATGAAAATATTTGAGAATATTAATGATATCGGTTTCAAGACATTTTTTATATTCATACAAAAAAGATCTAAGTGCCATTTTGTGCTCTAAAAAATTTTATTCAGATGAAAATATTGAAAAATATTATACAATGGTAACATATTTTTAAATAATTGACAGCTGCAACTTTTACTTGATGAAAACCCATTATAAATTACTTTAAAATAAAACTGTGTCTGTGTCTTGTGTCTAGCTCGACCATAGTCCACACTATTTTACAGATGGAAATAGATATAGATAGAGAAGTTTAATGAATATGAATTGTTTGTTTCTATTTGAGCCTTTAACATTATATTTAAGACTTCTAATTCTAACGATTCCAACAACGACAGTTTTTATTTTTATTTTCTACAAGAAATATTCTAAGATTAATGTATAAAATTTTACTATTGTTTTAAAGTAATTAATATATATTTACTTTAATCATAATTAATACTAGAATGTTCCCCAATTTTGACAAATGCTTCTCCAATTTTTTCCTAATTGCAACACAAATTTGATTAAAGTCGGTTAACACTATCTTGTATAGATTCATATAAGATGTAATTTTGGATCAAAAAATTAATGATGAAAGAGAAATCACCTGAAAGCGTGGGGAAAACAGAATTCTCTTACGAATAATAAAACGAAACGACCGAAGTTCCGTTTTTACAGTTCCCAGGTGATAAAGGTTTATTAAATCAGTTTGTCTACGTAGACTAGGTAGACACCCGAGGATATTGTGTACTAAAATTAATGAGATGTTTTGATTAGAGAGACGCAATATAAAGCACTGGCCCTGAGCGAAACGTGGCGTTTATCATTGTATGTGATTTTAGCTTTCATGTTTGAAATTGATGCGAAACTGTCTGTTGCTCAGGAAAACGACATATGCTTGTTAGGTTTTCAATTATCCGAACATGAATTGTGTATTTGTATTCATAAAAGCTTAGCTGAGAATCTCCCATCTGAAAACGCTTTCTTTATTGGAATGTGTAAACAAAATTACAAAGATAAACTTTCATTCGTAATCGTGTGATATAATTAGCGTATCAGGGGAGATTCTTTTCTCCGTTAAAAAAATAGTGCTGCTAAATTAATTAATAGCAACAAAAACCTTTTTTCAGCTACGCTATAAACGAATACTAATACTGCGTGGAAATTCCCGTTTTTTGTTGATCCTGAATTTGTCCAATATTCTATTTATTTTAACAGCAATGGAAATTAAGGAATTGCCTTTTATGTGCATTCTTGAATTCTTTTTTTAAAGGGTGTTGCAATAAGAGACAGATAAAAGACAGAGAGGAGTTAATAAACATGGAGCGCGATACAGCAACGCGTCCTTATTGTTAAACATTACTATCAAAATGGTGAAAGTTTGGTTGCTACGATTCGTAAAATGCGTCCGATTTTCGGACGAATTATATTCCAAATTTATCAACTGTGAAAAGAATAATCGAAAAATTCGAAAGTACTGGTTCGGATATTGATGTAAAACACACGACATGAGCTCGTAGTGATCGTACAGAACAAAACATCACGGCAGTTCGTGAGAGGGTGGCCGATAGTTCAAGGTCCTCGATTCGTCAACGTTGCCCAAGAATTGGACATTTCAACAGCCAATTTTCACCGTATTCTCACTTACACACCGTAGATTTGCATCTCCATACTTACAAAGTCCAATTGAATCAACAACTTCTGCCATCAGACCATGCACAGTAAAGAGAGTTCGCCAATTGGATCATTGGACAACAAGAAGTGAATGCCGATTTTGTGGACAAAATCATATTCAGCGACGAGGCCCAGTTTCACCTCGCTGGCTTCGTTAAAAGGCACAATTGCCGCATTTGGGGCTCAGAAAATCCACAAATGATTCATGAAAAACAAATGCATCCCCAACGTGTCACTGTTTGGTATGCATTGTAGTCTGGAGGAATCATGGGACCATTTTTCTTTGAAAACCAGGCGGGTGATGTATTAACGGTAAACGACGAATGTTATCGTGACATGATAACACAGTTCTTTGTCCCACAATTGCAATATATTGCTCCTGAAGGCATGTGGTTTCAGCAGGACAGTGCCACGTGCCATACCTCCCGTGAAATATTGACAGTCTTGCACGAGTCTTTTCCTGGTCGTGTCATCTTTTATTTTGGTGACCACAATTGGCCGCCACGATCTTGTGATTTATCTCCTATGGACTTTTTGTCAGGTTTTATGAAGTCTCAGGTTTACGCCAACAAGCCCATGGCCACCCAATCACTGAAGCCCGAAATTGAACGCTGCATCAACAAAATACCGCCATATTTATGCAAAGCCGTCAGTTCGGAACGAGACTCTGAGGTGATCGGACGTGTCTTGTCTGGTCACCATGGGGACAGATAGCAGTGTCGGTTGGTAGTCTCGGTCACCGATGTACAGATCTGGCCAAGGGAGCGGACAACCCCGAAGTGTCGTTTCCGCTAGACGGCACTTCAACCCTAACCAAGAGAATAAGTCTTAGCCCCGAAGTTGGTGAAGAACGAAGCACCGGGACCGGCAGCAACACCAAATCCTTCTTGCCCGGACTCGCTAACAAGGAATAAACAGTGTAATACTGTAAGCAGAGGATGGACTCTGTGATGGTCGGACGCGTTGCGAGCGGGCTGGCCATCGTGGGGGCAGACGTCCATGGCTGTTGACCGTTCCAGCAGCGGGAGTCCGAACTGGATTAGGGAGCGGGCACCCCCGAGGTTCGTCACGCAGGACGCGCGGCGACCTCAAACCTAACCAAGAGAATAAGCCTTAGCCCCGAAGACGGTGAAGATGTAACGCACTGGGACCGACAACAACATCCAGTCCGTCCATTCTGTGCTACCAACAACATCAAAACAAAACCACTAACACCGGTATAACATCAAGAAAACAAAAAAGGGAACATCAAGAAAACAAAAAAGAGAATAATAAAACAAAATAGAACAGAATAACATCAAGAAAACAAAAAAGAATATGCCAAAACACCACAGACACGAAGAAGAACCGAACAGTACACCAGTTCATTCAAAAAATCCAGCGTCAACGACCAGCGAACCAACCAATCGATCGACGAATAAACTTCCACTGGACTCGACCCTGGCCGGTCGTTTCCGGAGCAGTAATCACTATCACTTCGGTCGATTAATCTCGACCAGTACCGTATGGTATTAACCGCGCCAAAAGGACGGCGCATAAAACCCAGATTGCGACTGACGCGAAACAGTCGTAATCGATAATAAGAGAACAAAAGTAAGGGCCTCAGGGTCAACTTGACACACAGGATAAGCAGTAGTAGTAGTGCAAAGCCGTTATTGAAAATTTAGCCAGAAGTGTACGCGTGTGCCACCAAAGCCGTGGCGGCCATTTACTGGATGTGTTGTACCATGCATAATTTCCAAATGTCTATATTATAAATCAATAAATATTTCAATACTTTGCTACAGGAAACCATGTTTTATTTAAAATTCATATCTTGCGCTCTTTTTGTAACACCCTTTATATCCGGACCTATTTTTTCTATCTTTTTAATTAATTTTTCGCTTCTTCGCATAGAAATACATAGGATTTTCTATAGTCTAATAAATTGGCTGAAGGTTCCATTCTTTAAAAAGGGGCCGATTTTATAAGTTTGAAAAAAATGTGCTAACCGTTTTATTCTTGGCAATCGTTTCCAATCTTGCCGATCAGTTTTTATTCTAGAGAGTTCAAACTCGTACTGAATCTGCCTCAGATATTGACTTGTCGCACCTCCAAAGGGAAACCCAGCATTGTTGCCAGATCGAACGTTATGCCACCAGTCTTATTACTTTATTTGTATTCCCCGTATATCTTTTATTATAATATTGTATCATATATTGATATCATAATATCAATTAATTTTCTAACAGAAAATAATGTAGACATAATTCTGAATCAGATTGAATTTGAATGAGCAGATGTTTTGTTAATTTACTGCTTCATTACGCTCAGATCGTTAATACTTTATGACAATTGTTCCACACCTTTTCATTATAAGCTCGATATTGAAAGTGTTTTATCCTTCTTGTACGCAATATAAAGTGAGAATTAATTCTCACTATGCAGGAAATTGAAATGTTTTATAAAATCGATATATTTATTGCCAATTTATATCAAATTACGTTCAATTATATTATAAAACATGTAGCTCACATAGACAATTGTTTATATGAATGTTAAACAATTAATAATTTAAGCGTATTGAAGTGCTTTTTAAGTATTTGAAGTGCTTTTTGTATGTAAAATTTATTAAATCAAAATGTCTCGAAAATGTGTAAATGTAGTAAATACGTTTTGTTGCATTTGTGGTGAAATAAGATTTTCGTCGCAAAAACGCAATCTGACACCTGTTGTGAAGATGGTCTCTCATCATTATTTTGGTATGAAGGTAAAGGACCAGGATAAGTGATGAGCTCCACATATATGTTGCAACTATTATTGCGTTACACTACGAGAATGGTTGAAAATAAAAAAACGATCTATGGCTTTTGCTGTGCTGGGGTGGCGAGAGCCTACAAACCATACAGATAATTTCTATTTCTGCTTGACTGTACTTATGAAGGCAGAATGGTAAATGAAGAAAAGAGGAACAGTTTAATACCCGATTCTTTCATCGGCTATTCGACCTATTTCACATTCAGATAGTTTACCAGTTCTTACTCTACCCCAAAATTATGAGCTTGAAGTAGAAAATGAAGATGGTGTGGAAGAAGAAGGACCCAACAAGCCTTAGACATCCCATTACCCTGATTTTTCCCTCCTTGTTGTGGAGCTGCCCGTGATGAACACGGAGAAAGATTCGATCAAGATATTTCTGCTATGGAACAGATATATCAGGGCCGTTGGAATGAAGCAATGTTTACGGATTACTGATGGTCTGTGAATAGGGATGCTCCGGAACTCACTTACAAGAGGCAAGCCAAAAGAAAACGATCTCATGAAGCCACCACATGATTCTCATTGATGATGATTCACTTGATTCAGATCCAATAACCTACCGGGTATTCTCCCGTCAATTTTGAACTCTTAGAATGTAACTTTCATTAAAAAAAATCAAATGAACTTTCAATGTTCTTGGCATATGAAGTTAAAATGTGTCTTTTTCTCTTAACCCATAATCCGTAAATAAAATACTTCCACCTAAAAATTTTTTTTTATCATATTCGTTCGTTTTTCTCAACCCAAAATTAGTGAGATTTAATTCATGAAATGAAGGAAAGATAAAAAAAATTCCAAGTATTTTCCAAGTTATCAATAACGTTAAACAAACTTAAAATGGCATACTTTGGTATGACAAAACATAGACAATCTAGTTCGGTATGTGCCTGGTAGAGGTGAGCTACAAAATATTTTAATAACTATGGTTGATCTATTCATATTCCTTTTTTTTTTGTTAGACATTATGTAAACATTCTTGTTTTATATAATGATGAACACAAACATTACAAAATTAATCCTATAAATTATATTTTTTTCTAGTGTTCTTCAGCTTCTTTTGTTCTCATACTATGGGAATACAAATCTCCATGTTAGTCTCATTGCCTGCTCTCTCACGTCCACTTTGTTATTTTCACCTATTCAGTCATTTCGACTGCGGTCTGTTAGTTTTATTTGAAGTATCTGGCTCTCCATCTGTTTTTGAACATTACTGCTCTTATCCATCCAAGGTGATCTTTCTACGGCCATATTTTTAAGCCATATATAACACTAGGAAGAACATACTGGCTACAATTATTATATAAATTAACGAGCCATGTTTAAATGAATACAATTCAAATAAAAAAATTATTTATATTATTCGATTAATCACATTTCCAACATGTGAACCTACGTTCTACCCTGACATTATTTCCATTTGTTATTGCAATTCAATTAAGTTTATTTGCAGTTTCTACAATCTGCAGTTTCTACAGCAATCACTTGATCTTGATCAAAATGCATTTGCGCGGAAAACAGATCAGAATTTTTCAAAACAGGTCAAAAAATTTGTTAACAATTGGCAACGTGTTCAATTGTTTTTTCAAATATCGTATTTATACCCATCGAAAGAATTTAGATTTTGTTGCTTTGGCAACAAATTGTGGCAACAAACTGCAGTGGCAACAAACAATATTGGCAAAAAATGTGATATTTTTGTAGCCCTTTATTTCATACGTTTCAGTGTAAATTTCATTTGTTTTGTTACAAAAAAAAATAAAACTCACATATTATTGTCGTTTAATGTTAAACTTGAACTTTCAAGCCCTCATTTTTCACACTGTAAGACGTTTTAAAGGATTTTCATAACATCCCATTCCTGATGAAAGAAGGTTCGTTGGTTGATAAGATATTGAACAAAAAATTCGGATACCTTTGGTTTTGGCGAATAAACCATTCACAATATTTTTGCCTTTGTGAAAAATCAGCGGGTAAGAGTGTTTGTACCCTTTGTACATGCTAGGGGTAGGTTAATTGCTCTTTTAGTTTTCAATGTGCAATCTAATGAGAAACTCTAACTTGTCACGCATCAATTCGAGTACTTCTAGTAGTATCCTCTTCAGCAAGATGTAAAATTTGTTCTTCAACTTCAGGTTCAGGACCGATTTCTCGTTGCCGCCCACATTATTTTTGAACCACACTACTACCACAAATTTTGGAACCACGTTACGCGTATACAAAGGTTTTTGAGAAACTAGGACAAATATCCTATCCCTTTTGGAATTTAGGAGAGCTTCACCGAAAATTCGAAGCATATCGTAATATTCACGTACAGAATATATTTTTGGTTGTAAATCGTACTTAAATGCACGTACCGACATTCACTGAAACATTTTTTGTCGCACTGTTTAAATAACATTAATGTAAATTTATAAAAGAACATTTTAACATTATTCATTAGTTTATTTGTAATGTGTACATTATTCACTTACTTTTGCATATTTGCTTAAAATGTTAATTCTTATTATAGCTTTTTGAATGGTGATTAGGTAACTCAATTTTTTTCTCAGGAACCCAAAAAGATTTTGAACACTTCTTGTGAGGATCTTTTTTCTTTAAAATGACTTGAACGATCTCAAATTCTGTATGTCAAATTCCTAAAGCTTCGGTCACCGCAGGTTAAGAATTTAAAGAGGTAAAAAAACCATTTTGGACACAGTCATAATTTTAAAAGCAGAATATTTTTTTTTTATTTCTTAAGTTGTTTTAACTTTTTTTTTTCACGAACTCAGGTCAATGTTGTTTCGTGATCGATCGTACTGAGATTATACGAGTCGTTTGTTAGAAACGTGAACGGTTTGCTTCTAATTCGGTTCGCTATCATAAAAATGAATCTTTCCAATTTGTTGTAACAGGTGCGATATCGGAAAGGAGTGTCTCACAACAAGAAATTATCGATGGGAAAGCATTATTGAAGACCGTTAAAAATATTAACAATTTGTTTTAGGTGATCTGATCATTAACATAAATGCATTCAATAATTGTTTTTAATGAGATACATTTTTAAAACACAATTTGCGATACACCGCGTCCTTATATCTCATTTGATTATCAACTATGCATGTAGTACATATTACTCCCATAGGAGGCAAAGATGGAAGTAAGTAGTATAATTTCGTATACCATAACAAGAATTTTCTGCATCACTGCGATCTTTTTTATATTTATTCAGTGGATCTAAGTTATAATTATTTGATTTTTTTTAAGCTTGTGGTAGACGGCATATTCTGAAAATACGCCTGAGGTTTTCAAGAGTCTAATAATTGTAGTATCAGTAAGTTTTGAAGCATATTTTCTTCTGTTTATGTACACAGAATATATTGGATTGTTTGGAAAGTCTGTAAGGATTTTTTTGATAAAAACAGAAATACTAGATAGTTAATATAAATATTTATTTAGGCTATTATGTAATTATTTACACATTTTTGAGTAATGGTAAGTCCATAATCCGTTTTTCCCATAAATTAGCATCTTTATTGCCAAAAATTGTCAACAGATTGTTTTTTACCTCTTCTTCCGTTTTGGAAGATTTTCCATTTAAATATTATTGAAGTGAGCGAAATAAACGGTATTACGGAAATGTGATGTCGGGTGAGTAAAATGGATGGGCAAAATATTCCAAGTGAAGCTCAACAATTTTTCTCGGGTCGTGATTGGAATGTGTGTTCGTGTATTGTCGTAATGAAACTCGACATCTTTCCTGTTTACCAATTTTGGTTGGTTTTCTTCAATTGTTGCTTTCAGCCGATCTAATTCTGAGCAGTAGAAGTCAGCGTTGCTGGTTTGGTTGCGTCGAAGAAGCTCTATATGTATGGGTTGCTTTCAATTCCACCAAATGCAAAGCATTTGGCTTGAGTGACTATATAATGTATCAAATTAATTGTTAACATTTACTGAGCTAAAATTATATACGAACTACTACGAAGGTTGCTATTTATGTATCCGGAATAATAATAAAAACAAATCTTTATCATTGATAATGGTTTTATTGTTTTTCAAAATACCCCCCGCTATGATACATACACTTTTATATACGTTTGAACCAATTTTCATAGCATTTTTTCCATTCCGATTGAGGTATTTCCAAAACATGCATTTTGAACGCATTAACCGCTTCTACTGTCGTCGAAAATCGTTGACCACGTAGTTTATTCCTCACGGACGGAAACAAAAAAAAATCATTGGGTGCCAAATCAGGACTACATGGTGGATGACCCACTAATTCGGTGTTTTGACCGGTCCGATATGTGAGACCTCGCGTTGTCATGGTGAAGAATGATCCTGCGTCGCTGGTTAAATTTTTTATTTTTTCAACGACTTCTAGCAAACAAACGGTAGTGTACCATTCAGAATTGACCGTTCTACAATTCTCTAGTGGCACTGTAGCCGCATGCCCATTTATCCAAAAAAAATAACAAACGACATATGCTTCCAAGTGCATCTTGCGTGAACAACTTTTGTTGGGTTGGTTCATTTTGAAAGTCCCATACAATCGACTGCTGTTTACTTTCAGGTTCATACACATAGATCCAACATTCGTTACGTGTGTAGGTATTATACACGGCTTCAGTGGTGTGTCAACCACGAGTGATTTTTTTTGAGTATTTTTTTTCACTAATCGACACAAGTCTTTTTTTGAGCCATTGTCAAATTATGCGGAACCCAACGCACCCACATCTTTTTTACGGCTAAATCTTCTTATAAAATCTTGTGTATGCTTATCATACTAATACACAGAGATGCTTCAATTTCACTGTATGTTATATGACGATCTGGCTTTATCAGTTTGCGCACATTATCGATGTTTTCTGGCACAACATTCGATTTTGGCTGAGATTTTTTTAAATTTGTTAGTGAGCGATCGACGGCTACGTTTAAATTCACCAAACCAGCGATATACAGTGGTTGTAGATGGTACTTCATTGTCAAAAGAATCGAAGTGAGTTGATCAATACACTGTAATTGAGATAACCCACGTCGAAAGTCGCAGTAAATCATCGCACGAAAATTCTCACGAGTTAATTCCTTTTTTTGACAGATGAAATTTCCAAGTCACTAAATAACACAAGTAGCGTCCGTATAACAAAATGTTCTGACTAGTATTCAGTCAACGATGTCAAACTTTACGATGTTTATGTCAGATGGCCCCTAGCAACACCATTGTTGCAAATTCCGGATACATAAACAGCAACTCTTATATCTTAATTATAATATGCTCTTGTCCCACTGCCATTGAATTTGAAAGATGCAAGTTGCATTTCAATCATTTCAAAGTCAGAATCGATCGTCAAAACATCTTTTCTTGTCCTGCCTACTACTCTTTCACAGCAGCCATTTTCAAGCAAAAGCAAGCAGATAAATTTTGATTCTAGGAAGTAAAATATAAGTATATTCCTCGTTTTTTCTTTTATTGACTCAAGGAACTTCTATATTAGCTGTTATTCTGTCTTTCCATATTTCTTATTGTTGACTTTTGAACTATAAAACATTAAAAATATAAATATATATATATATATATATATATATATATATATATATATATATATATATATATATATATATATATATATATATATATATATATTACAACAGTTAATAAACAAAATAATTACGTTTTTAGGTCTGAAATGTATATATTTAATTTGGTACGTTATTTGTAAACCATCTGAAATAAAATGTCTTTTATAAAATAATAAATTTTTGCAGAACTATAAAAGATGCCTCTAAGAATACTTTCGTTTTGCTTGAAGTCATTTGGCTCAATAGGATTATAATGTACAGAAACGCTTTTCAGTAATTGTAACACCATACATGCTTTAAAGGCTTGAATTTATATCGCCATGTAAAGGGTTATCAAAACTAGTACTATATATTTATGTAACATCATAGCAGACTTTTTTTCTTATTCCCGCCAAAAATTGACATTTGTGTTTAGTATTGTTTATCAAATCATCATGAAGAGATATACAGTTACACAGTGTATACAAATTGTTCAAATGTATTACAAAAATAATGAATCTATTCGTGCTACGTTTCGCGCCGTGAAATTTATGGTCGACATAATCGACCTAGAGAGTTTTAATGTTGGTAATTTAATGCAAAAAATCGAATCAAATGGTAGTTTTTCCGATACTGAGAATCAAACTCGTCAAAAAATTAAACGTATTGCTGCTGTAAACCAAAGTGCGAAAGAAAATCCAGAACAATCAATTACACGTCCTTCTCAAGAACTTGGGTTTTCTTATGGCACTACGTGAAATATTCTTCGTAAAGATTTGCATTTGAAGGCATATAAAATTTAGTTAACCCTAGAACTCAAATCAAATGACTATTTGTTGCGTAGAAATTTTGAAGATTGGGCTTAAGAGCTCAATTTTAATTAGAACATTAACAATAGCCGAGACTGATGGTAACGAAATATTTGCGCTAATTGAAAATGACCGGCATAGAACAACTCGAGATCGGAGAAATTCTTGGAATCAATCAGTCTACAATGTCAAAGCGATTACGTCAACTTGGCATGGTTAGCAAGGCCGATATGTTGATCAATCAATTTTTAAAGAGGATGGAAACAGGTGATGAATATTGGTTTGTATATAATAATGTTAAGATCAAGGTGTCAGCATGGAGATGCCTCTGAATCAGCGCAAAAGTCAGTTTACATCCAAAGAAGGTTATGCACTTGGTGTGACTGAAAGGGTAGCATTTATTATGATCTATTACTTGAAAGCTAGACTATCAATTAGAAGAAGAAATGTTTACAAGTGAGTGAATTAAAGCGATGAGTGAGTGAATTAAAGATTCCACCAGAAGGGGCCTGAATTGGCGTATAGAAAGGGCATTGGCACCATCCGACTACCATTAATTTAGATCGCTTTAAAATACCTAAAAACTTTACTTCCTTAAAAGACTTGAAGAATCACCTGAATCAGATCTTTAGCCAGAATCCTCAGAACTTCTATGAACGAGAGATTATGCAACTACTGGAGAGATGGAGAAAGGTCGTCAAACAGAAGGGTACATACTATATTGATTAAATCTATTTTTTAGTAAATTATATTTGTTTCAGTAAATTATATTGTTGTATTGGGACCAATTTTTGTATGAACCCAATACTTTAAAACTGAAAGCATAACTTGTGGATCATAATATTCTATACATATTCTTCCTAGTGAAGCTTGCTCAATATTAGCTTCAAACATTACGCGATATGCTTCAGCTGCAATTTTATTTAATTACTCGTTTAATTTTATATCCATTAGTTTCCAATATCAATCAAAATAATATAAAAAATGTCTACGTACATGTTTCAGAGATATGTAGAAACGAAGTTTAACATGAAATTTAAACTATAATTAAATAATCTAATTAACTCATGATGGACAAGAAAAAAATTGAATTACTCGACAAAACGATACATGAATTCGGGTAATGATAGCATGGCTTACAAGAGTTTCATTTATTGTACGACGTATTTCAAATCGTATATTTCCTCTTTCGTGTTATTAACGAAATAAGGATTTGCATGAAACCATCTATTATAATTAAATTAATAAAGGAATATCTGATAACTAGAGTATCTATTATATTATCTAAATTAAACTTAATTAGAGGCGTTCGGGTTTTTGAAGTAATACAAATGACACATTAATTACTTTAAAATAAAACGACTTGAAGGACATATACGCTATCTAGACATGTGTGTTTTAAAGACCAATTTAGATATCAAACTGAGAAACCAATTAATTTCTTTATCGATCCGAATCAAGTAAGGTTTATTTGATTTGTAAGTTTCTTTGTGTAATTATATGTTTTCTTACGTCCTTAATTGTTAAAGATATATTACCGTTAAATATGATTTATATCCTTTTCGATCTACACCTTCAATGATAATAGAAACATATTTAGGTTAATAACTGAAATAAGGAATATTACATAACTGATATTCCATTTCATTATTTCAGGAATAACAAAGCTACCTTAATAAAAACTAAAAGCGCCATTTCGCCCACATATAGGGTGCATTAAACATTGCACCAAGTGGAGTGACCTACAGATAGTATGACATTGAGGTTTCACCCTTATTTTTTTAATGCAGATCTTTTGATATTTGATACGAGTCAAATGCAGAAAGTTCTTGTTCAATGCCGCGAAATTCTTATTAAGGTTAACAAAGGCTTAAGTTTGCATTATACACTTTAGAAGTATTGAAAAAAAAACATCATAAGGTTATTTAATAATGTAGAAATTGTATTAAATACATTGGTGAATCAAATATAAACTGGAATTTCATAATTACTTTCCTCAGCCAATCACGTGCGGGCTCTCAGTGTACGTCGTTGCAGTGCAATGTATTAGGAGTAGGGTAAATGCTCGATGAGCTGTTTCACTCAGTTCTTTTGTCAGTACAGCCACGAGTGAGCAATAGCTTCCTCTGTCCGTTACGCAACAGATTATAATAAAGTTTTTAAGCAAGGAAGGCGTTAAACCATCCGAAATATTATCTTAGTTAAAGGTTCAATATGGGGACGATAGCCCGTCCAAGACCCAATTGTTTGGTGGGCCAAGAAGTTTAAGAGTTTAAGAGAACGTGTGGTAAGTCATAATCGACGTCCCTGGTCAAGTGTCTCTGCTGACAACATTGGTGCTGTTCGTGACCTTATAGAAGGTGACCGGCGACTCACTATTCATGAAATCGCTTTAAAGGTGGATATTAGCTTTAGAAGTGCTCAAACAATAATCAGAAATCATATTGGCGTCAATAAAATTTGTACCGATGGGTTCCGAAGTTATTGACCGAAAATCAAAAAAACATCCGATTGCAAATCAGTAAGGGACTTCTGAATCAATTTCTGCGGGAACGAGAGACTTTTTTTGAACCGTATTGTAACATGTGATGAAACATGAGTGCAATATTACATTCCAAAATCAAAAATGGCGAGTAAGGAATGGCGAAGGAAAGATGAAACCTGCCCTGTAAAAGCTAAAAACCCGCTGCTTAGCCGGTAAGGTTCTCGCAACCATTTTTTTCGACTGGAAGGCAGTTTTGATGATTGATTTTCTACATGATCGACGTATGGCTAATACTGTCTACTACTGCCAGCTTTTGGAGGCAACAAAATCCGCCTACACGAGCAAAATAAAGCGGTGTCCCCATCAGAGATGTCCTCCTTATCCATGATAACTCCAGGCCACATACAGCGGTTTTGACCAAGGAAAAACTGGAGAATTTGCATTGAGAAACTGTTGAACACCCTCCATATAGCCCAGATTTGTCACCCTGTGATTATTTGTGGTTGGCAGTTATATAACCCATATGTTTCGGGTATATTGACTAGCTAACCTCTTAAAGACATCAACAATTTTTGCTAATGTACTTTTTAGTCCTATTTATGTTTTTTATTTAATAACCATTCAATGACGAACATCACCGATGCCACTTGAAACGGTCGAAAATAAACATTTTTCCCACAAAAATATAAGTTCCTACGAAAAGGTGTGCTTATTTCATAGTCAGCCCTTAGTATATTTAAATGTCACATTGATACTTTAGAACACTTCATATCTGTACTTCGTAGAGTTAAGACCTAATTTTAGCTTTTGTAAAAATAAAGAGTTTTAAAGAATCGTCTTAATACCAAGACGATTCTTTAAAGCTCTTTATTAATTATTATTAATTAGTTAACTCAAGTCAATTTAATTCTACAAAATGTAATTCAGAGCGCTTGCACGTCATTCTACTGCGTGCAATACTTTTTATGTGACTATAAATTATAAATTAACATAATATTTATATATTTATACTAAATTATCAAAGTAAATTTCTTAACACTTTCTCACAAGTAGACATCTTATATAATATAAAGTATTCGTATATCGGTAATTTTCATAAATTATATCAAGAAATATCGAAAACCTTTTACTTTTTAGTATAATTTTTAATCACAATATACACACAATACCGTATTAGCTCAAATATTAAAGTTTATAGCTGTGAAAAACTAGTTATTCTTACTACATTTATGATATAAAGTCTTCAGTAATCACTACATCAACCGTTTAGGCGAAGAAAATAATGCATTTTTTCTATAGCAATCTCATATAGTGGAACGATCGATATTAAATTACCTCTCCGGCATGAGAACGAAGGCACTCACTAATTATAATATTATTTCAATAATAATCTACGTAATTATAGATTTATTGCAAAAAAATATTATTTACATATTCCCTATATTGCCGTAGGGTTATAAATACGTATAATTGACACATCAAACTGAATGAAAGTAAATTGTGCGCAAAAGATTATGCTTATCATCGCTTATTGATCTTTTCTTGTACAGTTCCGTTTAAACTATAAAGGCCTTAAGATAGCGATCGGAATATACTAAACAAAGAAAATCGTGTTTTGTCGCTTTCCTCATTCAATTTTCGAGTACTTTTACGTAACCTGTGAAATGTTGAAACAAAATAAATTGGTTAGTGGTGTATTGCATCAGTTGGGATAATACTTTTTAAAGTTCTTCTTGCTGAAATATGGGTTTTAAAGATAGTTCGGTATATGTCAAGTATTCAGATAACAAACGATTATACAGAGCCTTCATTTAGTACTGTAACCCACGTGACTAGTGATTTATTTAATCTCGGGAACTTTTAATTCAGGATTTTTTTATGTTGAATTATTTAAAGGTAGTATAATTTGTCACCAAAAATATTACTAAAGTATTGCTGTTTTTTGTGTCCATGGGACAGTAGGAGAACAAAAGAAACATTACACTAAAAAATATTGGCCTCATAGAACTTCTTTTGAAACAGGTACTTACGTACGTACGTACAGATATAAAATATGCCTCCCTTGTTAACCCAAAAATGGTATTTCTCTAGCCGCTCCATATTACGCTTGGACTAACGAAAAACTTTGTCAAAGTCATGGACAAAGAAGGTAATGGTTTCAAGTACTTGAAAGAAATAGTTCCTCAATTAAGTAATGCAAAAGTAACAGAAGGCATATTTATTGGACCTTATACAATGAAGCTTCTAGGTGATTTCCATTTTCAATAAAAATGTAATGAAGAGGAATTGGCAGCTTGGATGTGTTCTGTAGGTGAAGTAAAAAGATTTCTAGGCAACAAGAAATATGAAAACTATAAAATCCTCATAGATGAACTCTTGAAAGCCTATGACGTATTAGGATGTCGCATGTCCTTAAAAATCCATATTTACACTCCCATTTGAATTTTTTTTTCCGGAAAATATGGAAGTAGTAAGCGACGAACAAGGGTTTCTATGTTGGTTCTGTAGTTCAGACCATGACCTCAGCTTTAGTAAAGAGTGGGGGCAAGTGTCCCGCAACCATTTTAATTATTTATAACTTTTAAAAGAAACAGGACAGAATAATTTTTTTTAGAATAGAATATATTTTTTACTATAATCTTTTTATTGCGTCTTTAAGTTTTGTGTAAGTGAATGTTTTTAATAATGTTTAATAATTTTAATGTAAACCGTTAGCCGCAATGCAACTTTTTGCCCTTTTTAAAATATTTTCGTTACTTTTGTTAACATTTCTGGTGCGTCGATTTCAGCACGGCTGCTGTCATTGAGTTGCTCTTTGGTTTTTCCTTCAAAAATCCCCCTACAAAACAATCCAGAACTTTAAAATCGGGTATTACAATATTCTAATCACTTTTTACTGTCTTGAACAACAGGTCTTGAACTATTTGAATTTCATAGAGAAAGATGTGCAAGTCAGTTTTTAAAATTCGGCATAAACTGTCAGGAAAATTTGGCTTAAATTCCCAATTGTGCATCACGTCGTCGAATGGACGTTTCCAAAGACTCCTTCAGACACACTGGCAATTGATCGAAGGTATATTGGGCAAACTAAAAATTCCATATTAACTAGATATAAAGAACACATATGGGAGAAATGAAATATGTTGTGTTACTCAATATAGATAATAGTAATTTTAGACGTATAAAAAATGCGAATAATAATTGATTTTGGATGCGTATAAAAGCATTTAAATAGAAAAATGTAAGAAAACCATGAACCGGGATAAATAACCTTACTCCATTGATTCTATTCAATCCCCTTTTTTATTTATTAATGTAACGCTTAGTTAAATTTTTCGATTAGTTAACTTAGTAAACTTAACAGCTCATTATTTTTACACGCTTCATTAGATACGATTGTCATATAAATAGAACAGTTTAGTTTTTAAATTAGATTAAATTAGCTCTTGATGATGCTAACATTCTTAGCGAAACGCGCATAGTGAACTTAATGTTCTGTTTAATGGTAAATCTCTTCTAGTTTAGTGTTTCACACCAAAGCTTTCAATAGGATTGATACAATTACTGGTTATATAAACAGTTACATAAATGAGAGAATTTAAGATTTTACCTGAAACAGAAGGTATCCATTTTCATACATCCAAAAATCGCCAGGATCTCCTTGACAGCCCTCTTTTCTAACGATAATTGCAAGAACCTGTGTCAGTTTCACCCGACAGCTATTTCCGCCATCTGATCCTATTCGACTAGTAGTCATGTTTAGGTGATCATCCTGTAACAAGAATACATATTCAGACACTCATCTTACAATATAATATATAATATAATCCCTATTATATTAAAGCTGGGTCCATATCAATACAAATTAGCTCTGTGCGGGCTGTGTTCTATGTGGTGTGCCTGCGCGACAATGTAGATGCTCTGACACACAAAGTCATACACACATATTATCGCCGCACAGCACGCACACAAACCATCTGTTGTCTACCAGATAATTCAAAAAAAATTGTTCCAATAAATTCAACACACACGCAAAATTTTATTAGTGTGGATCCGGCTTTATAAGAATATTATTAATATCAAAATACCAAGGACAAAGCTAAAGTTTGTCGTATAATCAGGTACTACAATCTCTGGGTAATGAATATTTCAAAGTTATCTATATCTTCTGACGTAAAATATGTCTGTGACTATATTAGTTGAAAACGAAATCTATAGGAAGTACTAACGTCTAGTAAATTTATCGTAATTTTCTAAAATGTTTAATAATTACAAAATAAATTGGAACTTAGATGATTCTAAATTACAGTGATCTACAAAATTAAAACATTTTGTCTCACGCAAAAACGTCTGTCTAACTTGGCTAACGTGGCCATAGATAGTACTATGGCCACCTAACAAGAATATATTAATAAAAAAAAATATACAAAGATATACAAATATATATTTTTGTTACAATGTACGAAAACACACACCCTTATACAATTAGCCACGTATAAACAATATTTATGATTTTCGCGAGGACGTAGCTTTCAGTAGGTCCCTTTTCAATCCCCAACAGTAATCCCTACATCTCTATTAGGGAAATATCCTGGTGGAATCTCTTGTCATGTTCTTCATTCACATCACCCAGGTTTTCAGGGAAAAAATCCAAGAAAAGTCCAAGTTATGTATTTTCAAAGACTTATTGCATCCCAAAGCTTTGTATGAAACCAAAAGTTCATTAATTAAATTTTTGTAATTTTCTGGCCTGTGTTCCCAAAAAGTTTTTTACGGCATTAACAAAACATTTCCAGGCGGGTCTTTCAATATCATTCAGTTTTTGCTCAAAGCTGTTGGATCGTCAAATAAGGGAACTAATGAAGAATCCCTTATTTGACGATCTACAAATATAATAAGTTGATTCGCACTGTGTCTAAGTTATAGTCTTTACTAGCAGCAGCTTCTTGAATTTCTAATTGATTTGTAGGTGTTGGTACAGGCAATTCGGCACTATGTGCGATTGATCTTTTTGCAGATGTCATTTTTCTCTTAGCAGCTCTCGCAGTCTTTTTTCGACTTAGTTATGATACTCTTTAACAAAACAACAGTTAAACAAAAATAGCAAGCACTTACGTGCTCTGTTGGTTCCGTCCAAATAATTGGCATAGCAAAGGGCATATGTCTAGATCACTTAGCCCAACCCAGCAGAAGTCTCACACATGTGAAAAGCCAGGATTTATCTTGATTGTGCACAGGAAAACCAAAGTAACCCAAAATAATGTTTGGTTACTAATGGTGTGAATGGCATTATGGTTGAAAACAATTTCGGACAAATGTTTGCCGTTTTAAAGCAATTGGGGTCTTGTGTCCGCAATTGTACAAGTTACGTTGGCTTTCAAAGCGTCAATAGTTGCATATTTATCGGCATAAGACCAAAGGAAATAATCTGAAAGCATTAAATCACATGACTTCGGGGCCAATTAACAGGTCCATTCATCGAAACAATTTTCTCGCCGAATTGTTCCCTTAATAAGTTGAATTCTGTATTGGCCATATGACGTGGCCTCCAGATCAATACCATTCAATTTCGGAATTAAATAATCATTGATCATGATCACTGATCTTCTCTTCACTTGAATCTTCACTTGGGTCTTCACTTGGATCGTCATTTGTATTGTCACTTAGATCTACACTTGGATCTTCATTCGGATCAACACTGCCAGCAACAGCGGTGATCTTTATTTAGGAACGCACAGTTTTTTAGCTTATTTTTGTTTTAATATCGATAATTCGGCGAATACATCGCTCGGTTGGGCGAGTTTTTTTATAATGCACATATCATAATAAAACTGTATAGGTTTGGCACAGAGAACACTGATTTTGGTCATAAATCTCGACAATTTGCAAACTTTGCTCTGATGTAAAACGTCCCATAAATCATAATGATTGCCATGACGACATTTGCCACGATAATATGACAGCGACTCCTATCGGAAGTTTGGACACACTAAAAAAATCACCGTTACCAAAACTACTACTATCCCATCCATTTCTCTATAGTATACTTGGAAATTGTTAATGACCTCCCACAAATCGTTTTACGACTTTACCACATATTACTGTTCAAGGTAAGAAATTATAAATAAATCATAACGATGTTATCCATAAATCATTCATGAAAAAGCCGAGAATGAAATAATCGTGTATTTTCAATAAACCTAAAATAGGCGGTGCATAAAAACGAAACTAGGTTAAATAACTTGACAAATCTTAAATATTCTTTGAAATGAAATCCAGCACATGTTATATTTTGATATATTGATAATAATAAAACTCGACTCTGCTTAGTTAATTTTTAAAATTTCTATTTAGTTGGAGCGGTTCCGAAGATTAAACTTGTTTCCTTTACGAGAACACCTCGATCGTATTCTGAACTGTTTACCGTGTTGTCCAGAAAGTTCGTAGAAATTTTCTCAGGAGAAAGAGAAACGCAGATAGTTTATGTAAATATTTATTTAGTCTATTATCTAATTACTATCATTATTTACCACTTTTTAACAACGTAGTGATGGGCCCATAATGGCTTTTTGCCAACAATTAGAATATTTATTGCCAAAAAATGTCAACCGGTTGTTTTTAAGATATTCTTCCGTTTTGAAAAATGTTCAATTCAGACGATTTTGGAGTGAGTAGAATAAATGTAGTGCAAGTATGCGATGTCGGGTGAGTAAAGAGGATGGAGCAAAACATCCTAATTGAAGCTCAACAATTTTTGTTTGATCCTAATTGAAACGTGTGGTCGTGTATTGTCATAATGAACCACAATTTATCTTCAGTTGTTGCCTTCAACCCATCTAATTGTGAACTGTAGAGGTCGGTGTTAATGCGATGATGATTTGATTGAGTGGAAGAAACGGAAAGTGTATGGGTCCTTTCCAAACCCACCAAATGCAAAAATAATTGTCTTTGAGTGAAGGCTGCTGACCTGGTAATTATGATTATTTTCGTTCAAGTCCCATGATTATTTTCTATGCACGTTGTTGTACACAATCCATTTTTTATCACTAGTTTTCATTTGCCTCGAAAATGTAGCCTCGGAATTTATTTTCAGCAAAACATCAGCGCACAAATAGATTCGATCTGGCAAATTTTGCTCACTAAGTTCATGAGGGACTCACACATCATATCATCAGGCGTGCTCAATTATATTTTCAGATCGCCAAAAACGATCGATATGCCAATATATAACATATCTGCTATCTCATGGTGAGTGGATCTTCGGCTATTATGGCCCTTATTTCCTCGACATCAGTGTTTGGACGGCCACAACGCTGCTGGTATTCCAGGTCAAAATATCTGCCCCTGAACTGATCAAACCACTTTTGCATTGTGTTCCCTAGAGAATCCTCTCCGTAAACGACAAAAATCTTGTTCTTTGAACAGCGTTTTTGTCCTTTTTGAAATAATAAAGCATATTGTGTACATACATAAACATTGTAAATACCTCAGGATTTAATAATATGTAAATAAACATTACTAATTCAACACAGATTTTTATTTACAAGCGTTAAAAGAGTTGCTAATGAAAAATCGTTACCATTATCAATGCATTTTCATGACCCTATGTCGGTGAGGTAGTCAGTACTCAGAGTATTACAGTTTATCCTTTATAATTTTAAAAACAGTTTAGTTTCGTTTTTGCAAACATTGCTGTTGTAATCATCCAGCATCACAGTCATATTCTATGTCCTATATCTTCTTCGTCCAATAAAAATAATTGTTATCTGACAAATTGTTCAATATTTTCAATGATATTCGCCAAATATTATTTTGGGCGAACCAATTCGTTATAATGTTTGCCGAGTAAGGGGAGGCGCTATGTTGTTGGTGAAGCTCATATTATAATATAGATTTTGTTGTTCGAACCAATGCTCACCCAAACCATGACGCTGCCTCCTCCCATTTGCCATTTTAATATGTTTTTTCCTTCCTGAGATCATCAAAATTAAAAGAAGAAGTATCAGGCACATCTAAATTGAAATTTAAGTCATCAGAAAAAAATGATTTTCTTCCACTGCGCAGTCCATGGTGTAACCTTTTCAGCAAAAACCATTCGGACTAATTTTGGGTGAATATTTAATACTCGTTTCCTTTTCAATTTGTTTCTTACAATATTTTCTGTTTGTTTTTTATAACCTTTGGATATTTCTAATTTTTGTTTGCACTTTAGCTTCCTCAATAATTGTCATTTCAGTCTTACAGGTTCAAATTCAATGCAATTATGAGTTTTTTTCTTTTCTTGACAGGCTGCCTCCTAGTTAAACGACGAGTTCCGGATGTCCCGCCGAATCGAATCAACTTGGTAACTAATGAAAAACCGTCATCGGTATCCTATGATCCCTACAACTATTCTTGCCCTCGTGTAACGAAAAAATTAATGGTCTTTATTATTTTTTTTTATAATGATTAACAAACTTTTATTTTAACTTCTATTTAATAGCTAAACTGATAAATTGTGTTAAAATATTAGAAAATTAAGAAATCTTCAATACAAACGAGTGTGTCTAACATTTTGGCGATATTTACTAATAATTGTTTTATATTCTGATCAAGACCAATTAAACTTTTTTCCATTTTCCAATGTTTTAACTTGTATTTGAAACAAAAATAAAGTTTATTATATTTAAATGTTTTAAAATTTCTGTGATGTCTATCATTTTGACACAGAGTGTAAATAAAAATGAATAAAATCCTAATGGATCGGATTAGATCTATTATTAGTTATTTAACACCGAATACTATTCGGTACTAATCATTTCTTTGTTTTCTATTAACAATCTAAATCTCTACTCGACTTACTTGATAATTCCATATAAAAAACAAAATATTTTTATGAAAATAAATATTTTATAGACCAAAATCACCTCTTTAATTAGTTGGCAGTGCAATTAAATCGATTCGCTAGATATAATTAAAATCAATTACTAGCGGTTCTTAATCATCTAATTAAACATAATTTTTTACGATTTTCTGTTTTTGCAGCAATTATTTTAGTCACGGTAGAAAAGCAAAATATTGAAGAATAGGTAATTTGTAAAGGACGAAAGGTTGAGGACGTTATAGTTATATAAGAAATCGTCCGGAAGGATGCAGTTAGAATTGATGAGAGTTTTGTTTCTAGTTGGTTTTATAATTTCCTTGTAGACCTGTCTTGAAGTAAATGTACCAAGGACATTTCTGTATACTTTTTGCATTCAATTAATCTAGAAAAAGTCACTATTAAATCTGGGATAGTGCATTTGGCATTAATATTTTATATAAAAAAAATCCAAATGGATAACATGTCAAATCGCTGATCTCTATTAGTTATTCCATATATTTATAATCTCCATTTATTGGGGGGGTGATGTTATTCTTTTGCCTTGGAATGTACGATTTATGCCTTTCGTGAGGGTTACCCCTAGCGAGTAAAACTATTTCCCTCTGTACGTCGTGTGGGGTGGCCTGCTACCGTCCTGACGCGTTACTCCCTAACCTGTAACGCAACTTAACTCCAGTTCAGGTCCTCCATTCTTATCATCTTCTTTAATCATTTATTTTTTTTGTTACTATTTATTAAATCATAGCCATGATATTGGACAACTGTTTTTCACTTCATAAGTCTGGTTTGCTTGGATTCTGCAATCCTTTGAATTTTCCTTTCCTTCCCATTTTAATTCTTTGTTATATTCTGAGTTGTATAAGTGATAAATAAGCTATCCCAGATATGCGCTGTAGATTCCTGTATGCGCATGAGAAGCCTACTACCATTTTTCTGCTAATTTTTTTCCAATATCGCTTCACGTTGATTATATTTTCGTGTACTCATATGGGAGATCCATAGACGATAATTGATATTAAATCCTCTGCTATTATTCGTCATTTCCAAGCATAGGGACCACTTAAAATGCATCGTCTTTGCATATTTCACTCTCATATACATAAATGAATCAGAACCTTTTATCATGTCAATATCAATGTGATTTTTAGACTGTTGATTTTCCCTCCTACTCCCTCTGGGGAAATTACCTGACCCTCTGTGGAAATTACAACAATTATTAGAGCTAATCTTACACTTGACTGATCCATCTCAACATCTAATTTCCTGATTATATGCTGTATCATTTCTTTCATTAGGTACCCTGTCGTTAGTGTCCCTGACTGTACTACTATTGCGAAGCCTGTATAAGTAAAGATGGGTTTTTAAGTGTGTCCGAACTTCCGATAGGATTCGCTATCAAACGAACTGTGAGTTTGCACGCAAGTCTGCAAATCTGTAGCTCAATAGTCTGGCAAATAATCATGGAACGTTTAACCTCAGAGCAAAACTTGCACAATGTTGTAATGTATTATCAAAATCAATGTTCAATGCGCTAAACTTATAGACCACTTCGTGAATTTATTTGAACCTCGTGAGATATTCGCCGAATTGTCGACAAATTCCAAACGCATTTCACGCTGGTCGATATTAAAACAAAAACAAGACAAAAAACTGTGCATTTCGAAGAAAATATCGCCGCTGTTTGTGACAGTGTTAATGAAAATCGTGGATTATTAAATTCTGAATTTGAATAGTATTGATCTGAAGGAGATATCGTTCTAATAGGGTCACTCACATGTAATATAGCCAACGCAACAATCGATTTATTGAGGGAACAATACGAACTCGAAGTTAAAGTTTGGACGCTGTAAAAAATACTACAAGAGTAATGCACATGCACCTCTATAGAATACATCTTACATTGAACCTTATGGTTGATTGTTGTGGCTGCTTGTATTTGTTTCTACCGTTGAATTACTATATTATGATGATTTTTTTCTGAATTTCCTCAGCACTAAAATCTGTTATGGATTGATGAAAATAAACATTCACCAGCAATGGTGGACCACCAGAAAGCAATGCAATAGTGATGTTCATTATATTTTTCTGCAGGTCAGTTGCATTGAAAGTGATCTTAGGTCATCTGAGTGGTAATTTATACATAAATGAATTTTTCCTTCGGCAATGTACATGGTTGCCTTACAACTAGCTGTTATGCTTACTGGAATGATGAGTGTTTGGTGAAAGACTGCTGCAATGAAAGAACCTTAATAACTTGTGTAACAGATTTTAAATTGAAAATATTTTTAATTGGAAAAAATGTAGAAATACAACCAATCTTTTTGCGACTCGTTAAAAAAAATTAAAAATCATCATCATCAATATGTCTGAATCGATCCACTGCAGGATGAATATCTCTTAAGCATGCTTCCATCTTTCGCGGTCTTGAGTTTCCCTTTGCCATGCAGGTGCAATATACTTAACGATGTTGTCAGTCCATTATGCTTTCAGTTTTATTCGTAGACTTCGTTTGCGATCAAGCGCTATCCACTCCAAGATTGTTTTGGTCTACCTGTCGTCCCATCGTGGTACCAAACAAGGTGTCAAATCATTTACTAAAGAAATTATCAATGATGTTTATTGTGCATTTTCGAGGTACAACAATGGCTTGCGGTAGAGGAAGAAAAAAAATTAAATCATGATTGTAGACACTTTTTTCCTAGAGCAAAGGTTCTGTATTTTATGAGTAACTTATTTATTTAACACCATATTGATCCAATGACTCATTTGAAATAACTTGAATATGATTTAATTTTCAACGAGTGTAACGAACTTAAAACACAAATCCCTAGGAGCAACCGACCGAGCCGAACTAGTGCCGTCTTGTGGATTTTTCTGAATTGTTAATGATGCCGTAGAGTCGGAAATAATTTGCAAATACAGCAGCGGACCATGTGAAAATACCTATTTCATGGTTGCAAAGCCGTGCCAAGCCTGCAGAACTAACAAAATTAAAACTGAATTATCCAATTTCGTGCTGCCTTAGGATATTAAATCATTAAAATCATACAACTTGCTCTGAAACTGCCGACTGTTCGAACAATTTGCTAGCATCTCCATTCAATCCAAATTTTTTCTATAATCTATTGATAATTAGCATTAAAACACATGATGATAATAAGATGAATAATTATTATTTCGAATCTGAAGTGGTTAAATGTCGAAAACTTTCTCATATTATAAATGATCTATTTATGTTTGTCTAACTATTTGATATAATTTCAAATCTAAAATTAATATCAATCATTTCTTCAGAATCCTTTTGAATTGGAACTATTGCAGATTTAAGAAAAACATATCAATTTTGAATAAACAATAACACAATTGTGGTACTCAAATAAAAAAATTCAGATATCGTAAATAAGTTTTCTACGTATTTATCTGTTAAAAGATATTACGATTCCTTGGCAAAAAAATCAATTAATGCAATATTAAACTCTCAGAGATTTACCACTAAACACCCAACTCACGTTCTTAACCTTTTCGACGTACGTTTCGCTAACCATGTTAGCATTATTAGGAGATGATGCTAAATGAATCTAATTCTAAAACTAAACTACGTTATATTTAGTTGATAACCCTACCTAATGAACCGTGTAAAAATCATGAATCGTAAAGTTTACTGAGCCTTACATCAATAATTCAAAACGTTGACTGAACGCTTTCAAACAGGTACACTTTTAACCGGTCTTAACTTACTAATACCTATGTTCCATGTGGCCATGTTCGATTCCATGTTGGGCAACACAAGATTTTTTCATTTCTCCCATATCTAATATGGGCAATGTGTATATTCTCGTTAACATAGATCTTTTTGTTTGCCCAATATACCTTCGATCACAATCTTGAAAACTAATTTCGTAAATCCCCGACTTTTCATGTTGATCTACTTTACCCTTTGGATTACCCAGGACTTCCTTTAATTTGTGGTTTGTACAACCTTAATGTCCACTTTTTTAAAAATTTTGTCTAGCGCTCGTGTTAAGTGGGAATTAAAACCGTATTACCGTAAATTTATTTTTGTTCTGATCCTGTTGAACAGTGGAAGATTCTTTCAATAATTTTCTAAACTTCTGTTTTCTAATTAATTTATTTGCAATGTTCTTATAACCGTTCACTTCGGATACACCTCCTTAATTAATTTTAATTCTTGGTTATAATTATCTTTGTTTAAAGGAAAATTGATTAATCTATTTACTATAATATTTAAACTAGCCATATTTTGGAAGATATGATTCGAATCGTTATGAATGTATCTCGAAGTGGTGGTGTTTTTTTTTTTCTAAAAATATCAAAATCTAACCTATTTATAGTATTTATACTGACTAAAACATCCAGATATGGTAAACTATCGTTGCTTTCGAGTTCATGCGTGAATACTATCTTTTGGGATTTACTATTTAAGTTCTTAATAAAATCATGTAAGTTTTCATTTTTTGAATCGAAAATTCTAAAAATATCATCCACATATCTTAACTTTATCTTCCGAAAGTAACTGAATTAATCATTCCCCTTGGTTTCAAATTTACTCATAAATAAGTTGGCTAAGAACGGTAATAAAGAATTGCCCATTGTCGTTTCTTCTTGTTCGTAAAAACTGTTACTAGCTGAAAACAATTTTGCTTCATATTTCAAGGTTTCAAGGTATATGGAATCGAGATAGTCGGAAACAATGATGATACGTCAAAGAAAACCAAGACCTCGCCCTCCTGTAGCAGTGTATTTTTGACTTTTTCTATGAATATTGTTCAGTTGTATGTAAGAAGTTGTATGTTGGAGAATCAATATTTGATACAATTAGTCTTATTTATATATAATAGGGTGTAACAAAAGAATTTGCGTTTTTGTTATTCACTTTTTAAAAAATGTATACATGGAGGTTAATATATCTGCGGGTTAACGGTACTGTGGGATCCATGTTCTAGGATCAGGAGCCGCAGTTGATATTAAAACATTGGCAAGGAGAAACTGTGAAAAACTCGAAACTTTTTGAACCAGGGCTGAAAGATGCGGATTGATACAGCTGCTTCCTCCTCTATTTTTCAAATCTCACGAGTGGTTTCAGTCGCTTAATGTCTAAAAATTAATTTCGCGACTCATTTTATTTTATTTTTTTGTTAAAAACCGACAACTGGATATTTCGCAGAGGGATCACTTTAATACTAAAGAAGGAATATTTATTTGTCGGGGCGAAAAGTTGAAACCGGATTAAGTTTCTGAGGAGTGGAATATAATGCTTTATTTATAAGCAAAGGAAAAAACGCAAATATTTTTGTTATGCCCTAGTAATATACAATCTCCGATACACATCTTGTCTAAACATCAATCTGGTTTTTCATTAAGGAAAAAGAAACCTACAAGAACTGTTTTGAAAAAAAAGTTTATTCATTCGAAAGCAGCCTCCTCTCCAGTAATAGAATATATGGAATGAGTAAGGAATAATTAAAATTATTCTTTACTTATTGTTTACACTTACATTACTGTTTTGGCACTTCGTTCAGTACTGTGCCCGCGGCGTTTTCAATAACGATAATGTCCTTGTCCTTGTAATAATTTTCTTTAATTAAAGTTGAGTTTTAAGTGGAGAAAAATAGTGACAGCGGGCTAAATTGAATAAAGGTTTACAATACCGCTTCGAAATTTATGAATGACGATGCTCTAGTGTCAAGGTGTATTAGCCTTTTTCCTCGGATGCTATGAAAAAATACCTATATACGCGTAGCACGGGTAGGGGTATAAATATTTTCATTCTGTTATCTAAAGTAATGTTAAGAGTACAATTTTAAATTGAAATTGACAGAAGATGATATGCCTGGTGCCAAATTAAAGTGTTCCCAAGTCCAAGACCATTTTTTTCGTGATCTAAAACGATGGTTAGCATGTCGCAATTTGTCTGTTTTCGGTAATAAAAGCGTTTTAGTCGAGACGTTAGTAGCTGATAATTTTTTTGTTGACGGGACGTTATACTGTCACGATAATTTCAATGGTTGAATTTTGTTATTTATGTTTGTTTTTCTTTTTAAGAGTTGAAGAATGTATCGCGAATGGTAATGATAAAATGATAAAAACACTTTTTCTTGGAATTGACAATGGTGAATATTTACAGGAATTTCAACCACCCCAGATTCTAACGAAGTAAAATTAATTATCAGCTGATATTTTTTTTTTATTTAAAACTAACTTTTTATCAGTACTTAAATCATAAATGTCATTTTTAATTGCTAAGTATCCCCACATGGAATTATTTTTCTTTTTGGATTAACTTATTTGAATGAACCTAGAAGTAAATTGGTTTTTATCATTCATAATTATCATCTATTGTTTGTTTGTCCTGTTTTTTTTTGGATTCAAATTTATAATTGATTTCTTTGTTGTATTCGTTTAGTAGGATAGTTAATTAATAAAATATCAAGTTTATTGTTTAATTTTTTACCCTTGTACCCTTACCCTTTTCCATTCTTTTAATTTTGAGGTACTCTTACATGTACCTTAAAATCATAACCGTAGCGCACTGTATACTCTTCAAGTTTGTATAATAAAGTAATAATATGGGAACAGTTTTTTCAAACATATGCTGGATATTGGCATTGGGCATCCATAATTTTGTTACTACTATAATCGAGAGCTATATTAATTTTATAGGTGCTCGGAATCACGTGCTCGCACGTAATAACACGTGCTTGGAGAGAAGATTTTACGTCTGCTCTTTAATAATATTAGCATTATTAATATTGTCTTCCAGTTTTAAGACAAAATCACCCAAACATATTGCCTTCCTATTTTGAGTGCTTTTGAATTTTCATAGTTAGGAAGTAGTTCATCATCAAATTGAAAATCATTAAAAATTGTTCTTGTATCAACAGGGCCACTGGTTATATAATTATACATTTTTTGATAATTGAAAGTAAGAGGAAGAGCTCGGTATAGAAAAACAGACCAAGGAAGGAAACGTGCTAGAAACTGGACTTTGTATAGGCGGATAGAGTGATTTCATGCGTTGTTGTTTTGCTTCTAAACGTTTACCATTATCAATTTCAACAATTTTTTTTAACATTACCATTCACGATACATTTTTCAATTCTTAAAGGAAACAAAAACATAAATAAATTCATGGAAAATATTGAAATAATCGTGACTGTATAATACCCTATCAACAAAACCAATTATCAACAACTAACCTCTTAACCAAAATGCTTTTATTTCTGGAAACAGGCAAATTGCGACATGTTAACCATCGTTTTAGATCGCGAAGAATATAGTCTTGGACTTTAGCAAATTTTAATTTAGTACCAGGCACATCATCTTCTGTTAATTTAATTTTGAAAATGTACTTTTAACATTACTTTAGGTAACAGAATGAAAATGTTTGTACCCCCTACCTGTGCTACCTCTAGCAGTAGTTTTTTTATACGTAAATCCCCCCCCCCCCCCCCCCACCCGGTAAACAAATTTCTAATTCATAGTACATACACTGGGTAGTGGGATTTAAATTCTTCCATACGAACGGCATCGTTCGAGTAAGAATTCGTTCCTGTTGTATTAGAGCGAAATTATTAATCTAAATTTCAAATCCTACCACACTGTTTATATTGCTTGACCCTATAACATTTAAAAAGTCACAGGTTTTACAAAAATAACCAGAAATAAAATGATAAATACAAAATAGAAATACTAAATAATAATTAAGCAATGTTGAAGAATTCTGCTCTAACCATAACATTTATGAATAACTAGATTTCAGAATGACCTTTTGCACTGACCATAATATTCATGCTTGCTAGGTATGTAAACAATAGTATCAACGCTTCATCAATATTTTGAAGGTGTTTGTGAATTATTATAATTTTTCTGGAGACACCGTGAAGCTGGTATATTTTGTGTTTGTTTCGTTATTGTAGAAACTTTATTATTTTTCAAAGATCTATATTTGTAAAGGTAGACTCTTTCAACATCACTTACAAAATAGTTAATTATAAAAACACCTTAATCCTTGGTTAAATACGTTTTTACGATGTTACTGGAATAAACGTTTGCTATTTTACTCATCTTTTGAGAACTAAACTTATAAACCGACCATAATATACGAATAGTTCAACAAGTGAACTTAATCGTGAATCTCCCACAAATGCATATTAAATAAAAAAAACAGAGGGCCAATATATTTTTCCGCTTAAGACGCCTTTTTACTATAAGGAAATTATTAGAAATAGACTGGTGCTATACCTAATATTTATTATGAGATGAAGCAAGATCTGAACGACACGTTTTCTGCATTTTTCACTGTTGATAAGTATGTTAAGATGTACCTTATAGTTGACTGAAGTTACCAAATGCAAACCATCACATTCAAATACCACACAAACTATTTAGAGAATGATCCGAAAAGTTGACGAAAACATAATGGTTTAATAAAGATTTTTTTTTAAGCAAAACAATACACGGTTCCACATCAGAGATATTTTAGCCACTATATTTAGTACTGTCTACCCAGTAGCTATTTGCACTCTTAAAATATATCGCAAGCTAGAAAGAAGAATACTAGAAACATCCCTTTGCGACTGTGGATGCCTGTCTAAATAATGTGACGGCTTTAAATTGTACCAATTCATAGATACTTTGGGGTATTGTTAATCCAAACGTATTGAAAAATAAAATAATAATTCTAGAATTGAAAATTCTGTTTTACATTTGCAAGACGGAGTTTTTCTGGTTATGAAATTTCTTAATTAATATTCAGAACTAATCAAGGCCAAAAGCTACAATTACAAATATGTTTAGATCATCAAATACTTTTTTATCGCATATGTCTATAATATAAACTATTTTTATTTATTTTAATAATAGAACAATCTATATTTAAATAAAAAATATGTAAACATATAATTAAGTTAATTGATCGGCATTTTGTGTAACTGACAAGAATATTGTGTAATAAAACGAGATTCCAAACATATGAATAAATATATAAAATAGAAAATTTATAACATTTTAACTACTAATTATACAAATTTTCAATTATAAACGGGACAAACCAACAGACATTTAAATTTTAATTTGTTGGTACATGTGTATTTGTGCATATTAATTTGAAGTAATGATTATATATCTTCATAAATAGAATATATCTTCATAAATGATTTTATGATGATATATTCCACGAAACCTGTTTTACTTTAAGAAAGTTTAAGATAAACCGTCAAAATTATCAAATATCCGTTCCTTTTCTGGTGAAATAATAAGAGCGTTTTTAAAATCATTGCTTCTTTAGAAATGAGAAACATTTTTAATCATTCTTTCTTTATTATAATACCTTATATAATTCTTAAAAATATAAAAATCTGTTGGAGAAATTATAAGATTTCTTGAATATCAGATAAAATTTTACAACCTATTTGTAATAGTGCAATTCGTTCAGGGACTGTGTTTAAGCATGAGCTGAGGTAATTATATTGGTAGGGGAGGTTCCAGGTTACCTTTATTTAGTAATATTTGTGATAGTTTGGGTTTGGCTGTGGTGTAGTACAGGCGTTAGTGGTGGCTCGCGAGGGAGGGCGTTGGAGGGCTCCAGCATTTATTACTGTAAACAATTTTTCAGCACAAAATACCATTTCTTTCTTTCCTTTAACTCATTTTAAGATGTTATTAAAAATTTCTAAATGTAGAAGAACGTCTGTCGACCCATCACACCAAATAATGCCAATAAAAATTCCATCCTCTCCCCACAATTTTTACATCGTTAGTCGGGCCTTTACCTCCAACGAAACTACGTCACGTCATCTTTTCTTGTCGTTGACGTTACGTGTTTTGTTGGTTGCCAGAATGCGGGGGTTTAACTGTTTTCTAAAACTTTTGGATTTGGATTTTGGATTTGGATGCAGATTCCCTGCAACCGAGCGTATCGGTAAATAGTTTTAAACGATGATTTGACGGGTATGGGGCATTTCCTATGTCTCGGATCGCGTATTTCGTTCGCCTCGCGAATATTTATTTTGATTTGGGTTTTGCTACGTGTGTACACACTGAATAGTACTTTTAAAATAAAAATAATCAACTTTTAATTACAAACATAAAGGTGTCTGATTTAAAATATTTTAAATATCCACTAGCACTGGTAGACAAAACAAGGTACAAGATTTATTAAAGATATATATATATATATATATATATATATATATATATATATATATATATATATATATATATATATATATATATATGCTAAAAGAACTTGTTGTAATTTACATTAAAAACATTAATTCAAATATTACAACTCAGTGTGAATGTAAGAAAATATCCTAATTGTTTGGCGCTTCATAAAACAGGTTAAAATTTCTTTAACATGATTGCTGTGATTTCCAACATTATTTTGAAAATTTTCTCAGCAGCTTCCAGTGTCGTGTTAAAGAACAAGGAATAGTTTATAATAAAAGCAGTTGCATCAGTCGTCTGATCCTTTGGACAGACTGTGTAATAATACTGATATTAAATTGTTAAAAGCCATTTGTTATACTCTTGCCGAATTCAGGTCATTTTAGTACCCAGTTGTTGGTTGTACCCGCTGTCTTTTCCCTTTTTCACCGACAGATCATGTGAATCGAACCCGTTACAACGTTGGCCGCTGCGCTAACCCATTATCGAACTGCGGCCCATTATCGAACATGTATTTTGAAAAATGTTGTGGAAGTATATATCACATTAAATTACCTCCTGTAATTCAAGAGTCCAAATGCAAGCAGCATTACTTGTTGCGGTTGGTACTTGATGGATACGCTTCGAGGAAAGATCATGCTTATGTACTGTATTTCAAAAGGCAAATGTGTAAAATCTTACACCGAATAGTCCCTCAATCATGCCAGTTCTAAGCTGGGTAATGCCGGATATCTTCTGAATTAATATAATTTTTATATAGAATTAATTTAACAAAAAGGTTATTTAATTTTTTTTTGGATTATAAATTTATTTAATAACCTTTAGAATAGCAGACCAACGTAATATTTACTCATAATTCAATTTATTTTTCTCTATTTCTTAAAAGTAATAAATTATGTAACCTTAGTACACAAAAGGTTAAAATAAAAATTAATCAATATTATCTAACCAATAATGGGCTAACAGTTTAAATTGTTGAACGAATTACAAGTAAACACAATTTAGCTGCAAATTTGGGTTAAATACGATTAATTTTATACGGTCCTTTTTTCCTTTCGTTTAAAAAGCAACAAATATGTGAATAGAACTACAAATACATTCTATGGCAATTGAAATATATATGCTATGAAAGAGTGCATTTATTCTGAAATTGGCAATTTTGTATCTTAAACCGTCTGAATTGATTCCAACATGCACTGAATGTGCAAAGCATTTACACATTAGGGTATTTAGATTTTATTGAATAAAACTCTATCGTATTTCCGTATACGTAAGTATGTTGAAATTTAAAATGGTAAATGCTAACCAGTCATACTCTTCAATAGATACCAAAATAACTATTATAAAATTAAATTACTTCTTCTTTTTCAAGTACCTTCTCAGTTTCGCAGTTAAGCAATCATCTATATGTATTTTTGAGGCAGCCGATCTGAAAAGTTGCAGTGGCACGTGCACTGAAACCATTCTTTCAAGTTTGGTATTCAGGAGTCTTCCAATACTTTACTTGATATCTCCTGCATGATTAGTTGCAGCAATTATATTTTGAACCTCGCATTACATAGTCCTTGCAATACATAGCCCAAGTCTACCGTCGTTTGATGGTCATTAGAATTTCACTTTAATTTTTTTTTTCATTCCTTCCATATTTTGTTACGTTATCGAAACCTTAAATATTCTTCTATATATTCACATCTGAAAGGCCTCTAATTTCTTTATGTTGGCCTTTTGCACATCCGTGCTCCATCCCGTATATCAGTATGGATAAAACATAGAATCTAACCCAGGGGTCTCCAAACTTTCCAGCCTTAAGGCCATACTGATTACTCCAGTAAGTTCTAAGGGCCAAAACCCTTTTAATTTTCTATACTTTCTATACTAGTCGTCGAGTACGCGCCCTAAACGAACATGCGCTTGCTAAATTCGCTTGTCTCGAGCCGGATTTTGGCGGATTTTATATATATATTAAGAAAAAAACAACTTTTATATTTGTGAGCTATGGCCAGTAGACTGATTGAGACCCCGGAGTAAGCAACTAGATTCTCTTGATAATGGCCTCAAAGTGGAAGCTGAAACGTCAAGATTTTACTAATCTTAAACGCGGATCTACCCTAGTATTTATAAGACATATATATTATAATGTTCATTGAGACCACTCTCTTTTCCAGCCACAAATAACTTATTTACAATACTTTGAGAGAGTTCCAGCAATTAAAACTCCTAAAAGCATATTAAATCACTACAAGTTGAAATTTTTCAGGTAAATACATTAAATACTTTGTTTTTTATTTCGTTATTAATTTCAGTACATCAACTGTATACTCAAATAGGTTTGAATTAATTAAATAGTTATTAAAATGATTTTTATTAATATTATTTTATTAATATTAATATTAATATAATTTATAAGTGTATATTTTATATAATGCCGAAAGGAAATGAGCAAATTGTTGAAAAGCATTCTGTAGCTGCAACTAATAATTAACGCGATAGTTCATTAAATTAAAAAATGACCTGGGGGCCAAAAAAATACCAAAACTCCAGCATCAAACTCCACTCCAACACCAAAGAGATGTTTAGGCGAAAGTGGTTTCCCCAAGATGATTGCTGTGCGAAACTGAAATGCACACACTGAAACACTGAAATAATTTTTTAGGCAATTTTGATATAATAATATTTGTCGTGTCAAGATTGCGACGTTGCCACATCCTTCAGTGCTGATTCTTAGAGCATGATTCTCAATTAAAAAAATATCAATGTTTATTAGCTTATTTGTAGTTTATTCGTTAAATAATAACACATTAATATTTGCCAAATAGGCTTTTTCACATATTTGCTTAAAATGTTAATACTTTTCAGTTTTTGACTGGAACTTTGCATTTTTTTCTCACGAACCCTTAGATTTTGTACTCTTGTTGTAAAGAACGTTTCGTAAAGCAGTTTTCCTTTATAACTATATGAAGAATCGTTCGTTAAATTTACAAAAGTCCTTTCCTTTACACTCTGTACTTTTCTACACCTACAATTTAGCTGATTGTAACACTAACTTAAAGAATCAAAAAAAAAACTTGTACCAAAAGCGAAACCATCGCAACTAAGTAAGCGGTTCTTATAAAGAATATCCACTTTTTTGTCGTTGCTGTAACAAACGATCGATCTAAGTATCATTTTCTTTAACATCTAAATAGGCATCAGAATAAGAAAGTTGATAAGACGTCAAATTCTTGGAAGAAATGGCACAAGCATCATGGTCGGTGATTGCAATTAAACCAAATACTGAAGAAACAGATGTTTATGTTATAACCAAATACGTTCTTGTTTACTTTAACAAAAAGTATATTGTAGGTTAATGAATCAACCATTGACCAAAGAAAAAGTATTTTTTGTATGTTACTAATATATGTAAATAATTGTTTCTTCGTTCTAGCATTTTTCCATATATTGATTGTTCTTTAACAACAAATTTGCACGATATTGTATGTTAATTTATAAACCTTACACTACAAGTAGGATAAGATTCGAAGCCATTTGATGATGTCATGCGTCCATCGTGTTTTCGGTCTTCTTCGTAGACGTTTATGATCAAGCGGTATCCACCCCAGTATTGCATTGATCCATCTGTCATAACATCGTTTTATAGCCTGCCCATCTCCATTTCAATTCCTCCGCATTTCCAATGATGTCACATACTTTCATTTGTTCTCTGATCTATGTGCAAGTCTTTCTGTCGCGCTTTGTAATTTCAAGCATACTCTCTTCTCAATTCTTCCCGAAGTTTTTGAACTAATTGTGATATGAATATATATATATTTTACTTCCGTGCGTCAAAACAGGCAGCACGCAATGATCAAAAACTTTCCTCTTCAGACAAAGTGGAAGTTTGTTTTAAACGCTATGTTGAGTCTGCCAAATGCCTGCCAGCCACAATTAACACGCCGTTCCACATTTCGGATAATATCACCCTTTATTCAACTCCTTTGCCCAAGATATATGTAGAAGCTCCACAACCTCTAAATCGCTTCCTAAAATTGAAATTCTTCTGTTGTCAGCAAATTTGTCGAACATAACCTGACCCTTTTTCAGGTTTATTTTTAGTTCTTCCGGCCTTTGCAGCTCTTGTATGTGTTTTTGTAGCTCATCTGGGTCTTGTAACCATCTAAGATGGCTTGGGCCATCTAAGATGGCTTGTATGCACCATTGATTTTTTAGATTCCTTGCAAATGTCGCTCTGAGTTACTATTTTCTAGATATCTGTCTTTAAATTGTTTATTACACTATTTTTAAAGTATGTAGGCTAGACTGAAACAAATACATCAAGACGCTCTAGAAATTTATTTACAGTCAAACTTTTGTATTGATTGTCAATATTTAATATTGTGGGTATTTAACTAGTTAAAATAGTTTTAAATAATAATAATAATAATAATGATAATAATAATTTTAATATGTTATAGTAAAAGTAGTTTTTGAAAGATTTTCATTTAAGTCAAAAACAAAATGCCCAGACATAAATTGTTTTCAAATGAAGGAATGCGAGTTATAATAGGCATATACGCGCAGGAAAATTTTAATGGATGCCGTACTCACCGAAGATATTTGGAAACACATCAACGACCAAAAACAGCCGGATTTTAAGATTTTCAAAAATATGTACGACAGACTGGGTGAAATAGGTTTTTTCCGTCCGAAACGAGATTCCGCAGATTGTCCGAAGACTCTAACCACCGACCAGGAAGAAGAAATTGTGGTTCGCGTAACCGAAAACCCTGAAGTTAGCACACGACGCATTGCTCTGTTCACATTTTTCACGAGGAGGCACTGTATTCGTTTCACTTCACGGCTGTATAAAATCTACTGGAAGCTGATTTGCCAGCCAGACTGGAATTCGCCCATTTCTGTCGTACCCAGCAAAATGAAGAACCCATGTTTTAAAAAAATATTTTCTTTATAGATGAAACAACGTTTACACGTAGAGGTGTATTCAATTTTAGATATAATCATGCGTCGTATGTAGAAAATCCACATTTACTACCCGATCGTAATTTTCAACACGAATCACTCGAAGCGACATTTGCAAGGTATACCTTCTTTACGTAAAGAAAAGTGGACAGAATAATATTTTCATTAAAAATGCGAACACACAAAGGCGCAAAAAAGTTGTGACCTTTCAAACGTAGAAAAGTGTCGCAGACAACGTCCTCTGCAATCTACATAAAAAATGTCGATAAATTTAAATTTCTTATCTTAACAAATGCCCCACTACCAAATTTCGTTCAAGAAAGATATTATTTAAGAACGTTATTGACGAAAATTGAAAATAAAATTTTAACTTTAACACAATATATCTTGGTTATTATTAACTTCTGGACTAAGGTAAGTTGTGTGTACCATTAATCCATTGTTAAATGTTATGTCCAAATGTTAAATCCATCTCCGCGCCATAAACGAAGTCTCAGTCGAAATAGTAAGTATTACTCTGCGAAAAGATCATAGGTGGTATTCTTCGAAATTCGTAAGATATTACTTTTGTCGACTATTGGGGAAAAAAAGCGATGATAGGACGGTATTATGCTGCATTATTGGTTAAATTTCCTGAAGTTATAACGTTATTACGTAAAGTTAATAAAAAAGTCCTCATTTGGTGATGAAAAAAGTACTTTTCCACTACAACAATGCACTCCAAATTCTCCGTTATTGTCACAGCGAAATTGGGCAATGAATGGACATTCGACATCCGATCATCACCGAAACTGAGGACTGTGTTACAGATTTCGGTATAAAAGTTGGAAAATCGTTGGACGAAGAATATGGACGTAAAATCGAAAAATAAATCGAATTTCGATCGAGAAAACAATATCTCATTTCAAAAGTATCTGACTTTACTTTACCATGGTATTCAAGTTTAACAAAATTATGGTATATTTTAATTCCTTATCTGCATATTTATTGTTTCTCCAGCGGGATTTTTTTTTGGCCAATATTGATTATTTTTGGCCGCTGGATTTGATGAATCTGAAACCGGATTATGATCAGTTCTATCAAATCTGGATATTCCTCTCATTATTCTACCTTTTTGGTGTTTTTTTTAGTTTTATTTCTAAATACCATTTGCTTCTACAACGTTGGACTAATCGTACTGACATGAAATATCATTTGGTTCTTTATATCGATGGAGATTTTCGGTTTGGTTTTGTTCAGAAATTCTTACAAAAATGTTATGCAGTTTGAGGATTATTTGAATATAAAAATCCCTAGCGATATGTTCTACCTTTTCAAACGTGGCTTCTTTACTATTGCAGCCACAATTTTCTTCTATGTTAATTCTATTATTTCTTCCTTAGATAGCCATTTGATAAGACAGCTATTTGAGGTTGCCTTGTTCGATCACAACTAAACGAAGTGATTACGTGAATTTCCTAAATGTATCTTTGAATGATATTCCACTAAAGTGACAAACAAAACAGTAAAAAAAGGCAGGCACAAACAAATTCCCTTATTCATAGTAAACTGTACTGGAAGGTCGAATTTTGTAGTGACTGAAATAGAAATGCCACCCACCGTATTTCAGGACATTAAAATATATTTTGTGACACTTTTATGAAATCAGGAGAATTTGATAAAAGTTTTATCCACTCTGAGCTAGCGGATGTTTATATATAATTACTTGTCTTTCCTGATATTCGAAGTGAAATGCTTTACTTTCAAGCTTATATCACTTTAGTTCAATTATTTGCATTTAGTTTGATAACTTACTATCTCCAAAGCATTAGTCTAAATACATTTAATTTGGGAGAAAGTTAAAAAATGCTTAAGTATGCGCCATCGCTAGCTGCACATTTTTCCCATCTCTTTGGCAACTAGTGGATGCCCTCCCAGAAAAACTATACATCTTTTGAGATGGTCCAGTCATCAAGCCATTTTTCAACATCTCTGTAATTGTTGAAGCGTTTCATGGAAAATGCGTGAGACATCGGTGAAAACAAGTGATAGTCGGGTGGGGCAAAACTTCCCAGCCAAGTGCAGAAATGGTATATCTGACCGTTTTCGATGTGTGTGATGGAGCGTTGTCGTGCAAAAAATCACTTTTTCGTGTCTTGTAGCCCATTTTGGTCACTTTTGGATCAATACATGTTTCAAATTGATAATTTCTTGACGGTAGCAAATGGTACAACTGTTCTACCTGGTTTCAGAAGCTCATGGTATACGAAACCCTGCTGATTTCACCAAATGCACAGCATTATCTTCTTTCTAAAGCGATTCGGCCTCGTGGTCGATGTTGATGGTTGTCCTGGGTCAAACTATATTTTTTGCATTTTACATTCTCAAAATATATCCATTTTTATCTCCAGTTACGATCCAATCCAAAAAATCTTTCTTTGATGCCGAGAAAGCAAAGCTTCGCACACAGTCGTTTTTCCATCAGTCTGTCGTTCAGCTTATCGGCGACCAACATTTAACTTCTGTGCCATTTGTTGTTAATTTTGTATATCATCTTCTCACAACAATGCTTACAATTCGGCATCTTCAATTTTTTTCGGTTGAACTGGGAGTTATTTGTCTTTAAAGTCGAAATTACCTCTTGTGGTATCGTCTAAACCAACACCAACAAGCATCTTTGCGTTGGGACATTGTCAGCGTAAGTTTCCACAAATCTACGATGGCTTCTACTTGGAATTTTCTTTTGATTGAATAGGAGAAGCTGTACGTACCGTAAATGGCTCTTTATTTGGCTCGAAACTCGACATGTTTACCACACAAAAAACAATGGTCGTTTAAACATCAATGGGATTTTGAAAGGTACCATCGTCGCAACAGCATCTTGTTTCTAACGCAATCTCTTAAAGAAATAACATATATATTAAAATAATTGAGCGTGAGATTGGCATCTCCTATAATCCAACGACTTGCAGGTCGAAATACAACATCGCTTGTTGTGGTTAGTATTCGGATGGGTAACCCCTCAAGAAGAGATTAGGCTAACGTGATCAGTTTTAATATGTAAAAATAAAAAATCTATTTGGGCATAATCGGTAGCTGATGACCGTGGTTCGAAACCCACACTGTAATACTAACATTTATATAATGTCATGTTAAATGAACAGTAACGAGATATTTCCTACCACTTTCGTAAGAATTTCGAAGTGTACAAAATATTTTTGTCTCAAATATTAACGTATATTTCTTCGATTTAATAGATGTATATCATTAAACTAGTGTGGTAATCGACAAATCTATTAAAACGGATCTTTATATCATTCAAACGCCGCAGGATATCTGTACAGGCTAGAAAATAAGGCCGGCAAAATTTGGGCCTCTGGCAAGAAAGTCCGTCCCGCTCAGTAGGTGTAGAAACTAAGCCTAGAGGATATCAATGCTGGAGTCCGTAATGCTGCTTTCTTTTTCTTCTTGTAATTGAGCTCACATGCTTTGAAAATGCCGGCGAAAGATAGTATGTTGATCACTGATAAAGATTCAGTTAAAAATTTCTATTGTATTTTTTTTTTGTTCGTTAACAGCAAATTAGCCAACAAGCAATAAAGGTATGTTATTGAAAGCTCTTTCATTGTTTATTTCTGGGCTATGATAAATCAAGTGAAACAACTGCATGACTCGATAGTCTCCCTATGTAATGAAGTGTTTGCATTTTATTTCTCCGCTGATAAACTATACATTTATCACCAAGTCACTCAATAAACATTCGTTTAGTTTTTTTAACTCACTATTTCGTCACCATTATTGGTAACTTCTTTAGGGGTTAAACGCTTTTAAACTAGAGCTAACATTTCTGGATATCTTATAAAGATTGGACGGTCAATATTTTCAAATAATATATATATATATATATATATATATATATATATATATATATATATATATATATATATATATATATATAAAGAAAATACATCCGCGCTCCGCGTTAGTGCTTTGTCGTTCCGCCATCCAAAGCGCCAGCAAGCGTATCCCAGGACCGATTTCTGGCCTTAAGTCGTCATCAGCTGGGCTCAGGCTGAACGCCTGGAGAGCGGATGAAGGGAACGACTAAAGCCATGACCATATAAATCGGCCATGTCGAATGGTGGCTGCAATCAGATGCAGCACTGCCATCTTTTGGTAAACGGTCGCGACACATAAACTGTGCGAGACCGTTCCTGGTCCGTCTAACCTCGGGTAAGTACCAGGTTTGTTCAAAAAATAATTAATTGGCTCGTGGAGAAAGATATTAAAACAAATAAAATACACCCGCGCTAGACATGCTGGATGACATTTTTGTTTTTTTTATCCATTGCACAGTTATTGCAGATACTCCACAGACAACTGCTGTTTGTGATGTAGATTGTGTAAGATTTACGAATGTTTCTGCAACAATATCTATTTGTTGGAAATGACATTGCTGGGCGACCAGTTCTTTTTGTATCATGTATACTACCCATTGCCTAAAACTTCTGCATTAGCTTTCGCAAATACGCTATAGAGACGGCTTATCTCTCACTGAAAATACTTTCAGCTGCATGTAGATTTTGTTCCAGCCTCGCCAATAATTAGAATCGCATTAACGTTTTCTTTTAAAGTAATGTGTAATGTAATAGTAATGTTTTCATTTTACTTGAACGCAACAAAACTAAAGTTTCTAAATATAAATTCAAAATAAATTCGAATATAAAACTAATATGAATATAACTATAAAAACTAATATTTATCTTTTACAGGGAGACCCTATTTAAAAAGTTTAACGATATTAAATTTAACGGATTTTTTCAAAAATCAAATGTCAGATGTAAAAATATAAACAACGTTTGAATATATATTTGAATTAACTTTGAAATGAGGTATTACTAGCGGACTGTTGCCATTTAAAAATTATCAAAATGTCGCCACAATGCCATATTTGACAATTATATCACTACCTATTAACTAAAACATTAACGCTTTAATTTATGTATACCAACTTTCGTTGTTTTATGTTTTTCAGTTCAAGAAATGTTAAACAGATAGCAAATATCAGATAATCCAAAGATGCCAGATTTGACTTCTTTCCAGAAAGTAAGTTGTTTTTATATATTTTAAGCAATGAAGATTTTTAGATATAGTATAGAGACTTGTACGCTTTATTCAACAAATTATTACTGCTAACTATTTTAATTTTTCTTCATTTTGCTCACCAATGGTATTCTAGTTACAAACCTGCTGACTTAGGTTATCAATAAGCAATTCGTATAATTTGAAAACCAAATTAAATAATTGATTCGGTTATTTATCAGCCTTCTTGTGTTATTGTGGTCTATATTTTGGAAGTATACATTGACTATACTTTTTAAAGACATCTCTGCATTTATTTTAACACAAAATATTTTAAGTAATGTCTGAATGATTGTGGTGTGTTCATATATTTTTTCTTTTTTTGGGTTTTTCACCACGATCTAAAACTCAAAAAGATCAAAAATATCTGTTCTTATGTAAATAAAGAATCAATGGGTAGAAAACAAAAAACAAAACGGAAACAAATTTCTCAGTGATTATTTTCTGTAATAAATTTGCCTAACGAACAAAATTTTAAAAATATAAAAATGTTCTAAAATAAATACAAACTTTTGAACGTTAGCGTTTCGAGAGGTCTTCTTTCCCAGTTTTCAAAACGAGTCTAAAAAATGTTGATGGAGAAGGAGAATAAATTGCCATTCCTCGACAATTTAATATTAAAACAAAACAACACATTAAAAACTACAGTTTAAAAAACCGAAACCGACAAACTCAGATAAGTACCTCATTTTCTTTTCCAATCACTCAAAATCAGTCAAAATAGGAGTAATTAAAAGTTTATATGAGAGCAAAACTTGTTTGTACCGACAAAAAGAAACAAATCAGATCAAAGACATTTTAATAAAGTACAATTACATAAAAAAATGCATAGGTAAATCGTTTAAAACTTTTGATACCAGATAAAACAGACAAGTTATTAATAACAATCATAATAACTCTCAAATAATTAACCTCCTTATTCCGCGGTATTTCTGACACAATTAAAAGAGTAGGAAATAAATACAACATAAGAACGACATTTAAAACAAAAAATACTCTTAGATCTATATTAACAAAAACCAAACCGAACCCAACACCCAACAGAATACCAAAAATGTGGTTTATTAAATTCCCTGCGAATTTGGCAGATTTTATATAGGTGAGACATCTAGACCATTAGATGTTAGAATAATATAAAAACCTTTTTAGAAAGGGTGATTTTAATAAATCTAGAATTTGTCAACACGCTTGGGAATTGGGACATAAAAACAATTGGAATAATTCCAAAACGGTATTAAGAGAATCGGTAACAAAATACCGAAGATTTAAAGAAACCGCTATAATTAATTTCAATAAAAATAACTGCTATGGCTTCGGTAGATTTAAATTCAATATGGTTCCCGATTCTAAAGAATACAATTAAAAAGATTTTTGTATTTCACTTCACAATCAGTACAGTAAACAATCACACAGTAAACCTCAACTATATTTTTTTGTAGTATGTCACCGTCATTAAAAACTATTATTGTCAATGTAACCATCATTGACATACTCAAAAAATATATTTACTTCCTATCTTTGCATTATATATAGAAATTAATATAATTTATTTTTTAGATTCGTTTTGAAAACGGGGGGAGAGGACGTCCCGAAACGTTAACGTTCAAAAGTTTGTATTTATTTTAGAACATTTTTATATTTTTAAAATTTTGTTCGTTAGGCAAATTTATTATGGAAAAGAATCACTGAGAAATTTGTCTCCGTTTGTTTTTTTTTTTGTTTTTTATCTATTGATTCTTTATTTACATAACAACAGATATTTTTGATATTTTTTGAGTTTTAGATCGTGGCAAAAAAAACAAAAAAAAGAAAATATATAAAATAGTTTATTTGTTTGTATTTGTTTATATATTATTTTGTTAATCATTTATTTATTTATATAGCTTTGAGATATTACTGTAAAATTATTGAATAAAACAATAAAATATTATAGGGAATAAAGTAAGATATAAGTAATAAGTAAGATTGAATATACAGTAAATTATTATACTTAAATAGGTTGCATTAATTCTGACATATATTTGCCTTGAACTTAATCGCCTTATTAATTGTTGTTGTATATATTAGTCATTAATTTTAGGTATTTAATTAAGTTAATTAGTAAACACGTTTGTTTATTATAATTCAATTGCTGTTGTTTTTCGAAAATATTGAAAATGATCAGATCTTTCATAGATTGTATTTTACGAATTTTAGAACAACAAAAATAAGTTTATTTTCTGTGACTTGAACAAAATATTCTTTATATTGTATTAGGTTTGATCTAAAAACAGAAAATAACCTGGGATTTTACCCAAAGTTGTTTTGCTATAAAGTAGTGTTGCATTGTAACAAATCATAGGGATAGGCGTATTATTATTAATCATAATCTCATTTTAGAATGTTGAGGTTGATGTATTGCGATAGAATTTAATTTCTGGGGATTCTCTTATTATTGTCTAGTAATAATTACAAAGTAAACTGCGGTTCTGTTTACCCTGATATTGCTTTTGCGTTACATAAATGCTTTGGTGGAAGTAATGTTAACATCACCTTGAAGGAAATTCAATTCTTTTAATTTAGATGTCAGTTCGGACTGTAATTTTGACAATTTTAGATCTCGAACTAAATCATCAACCTCAGGCTATGAAATCAGATGCGGTTCTGTTGAAAATCCAGGAATTCTTTATGATCACTCGAAGAATCAGCAGATTCATATTTTTATTCAGAGTTCAAGATTTTGATGGTTTTGGACGTGTCGTAAAACTGATGGTAAATTAGTATACTTCAAAGTAGGTTTAGACTTTGGTCTAACATCTACTATATTAGTGAGGTAAAAGTAGCAATCTGTGACATGGTCTTTCGATTCTCGCCAAATCATCAGTACTCTAAACTGCTTTTTACGATTTGTACCTATTAACTAACCTATTAACAATATTGGACAACAGTTTAACATCATATATGAAGGGTTTATGCCTGATCTTGGTCTCCAACTTTAATTCTAAAATAAAGCTCGTAAGCCTTTCGCACAAGCGCAGTAAAATACGTTTTTACGACTTAAAAGTGCTCTCTGAATACATAACAAAAGCTGTTTCACTATTTACGCACTGCCTACGTATAGTAGTATAGACTAGACTAGTATTTTCGCATCGTGCTGAACACTTATCTCCATACCAACAAGACGGCCAGCGACCTAGTAGTCAACGCCGCTCATAGTTCAGGTTAACCAGTTCTTTGGTAATCCCTCTATTAGAGGTATGTTTATTAGTTGGCAAGTCCAGAACACTTAAGGATCCGGATATTTTAGGATGCGGACATTTTAGGATCCGGATATTTTAGGATCCAGGACATTTTAGTTAGCAGGCATTTATGGTACCAAACGCACGACCCTGTAGATATCAGTTACCGCCCATCTTAGTTACCGGACTTTTCAGTAATCGTTTCAGTAGTTTTCAGATATTTAAACAGCACCATAAAGGCCAGACTTTATTTTATTATTATTTTCACTATTATTACTCACTTAATATTCAATGACTATTTGTTTACTATCATCTTGTGTTTCGCGAACACTAGATAATATCATTTACGCTTTAACACTGTTAGTTTAATGTTTAATCATTTTCATTTTATTATGCCTAGTTAAGAGGGTTATTATTCATTTTTTTCATTTTTGTTTTTGTTTGTCTCTGAACTTTTGCTTGTCATTACTAAATATTTTTTACTGTTAACTGAGTATTTTTGGACTGTGTAAACCCTTTTCCCAGTTTAAGGGTTTGGGCCTACGTGCCAATGAGATCCATCCGTTACCCACGATCCAACTGCCTCCGGCGAACGGCTGCCGTAGCTGTAATTTAAGTAACCAATGAATAAAGAAGGTTACATTACAAATTATATAAAAGCTAAACTATAAAATTATTATTCGAATTTTCTTTCGTAAGCATAAAAATAATCCCTTCCTATTGCAATACAGCAACGATAAAACTTTTACCAATCCTACAAATAAAGCTCGTAATTATTTTCTTATAAAACGTGTAACAATTGAAAATGATTGCCAAAGAGTAGTAATTTGAACAGAGTTCAAGAAACATGGCAAATTTAAGAAAATATGGATCCAATGGAATTAGGATCACGTTGAACCATTGTATAAAATGTCTTAAAAATCACCAAAAAGAAGGGTTGCGTATAATTGAAACACGCAATTTATCTTACAAAATCGATTGGCGTAAACCAAATAGCTGCATTTTTAATCATCATTAAATTCTTCACATCATTGATATATCACTCATCTCTTTCCAAGATAAGAGTCAAAAGTACTACCTTTCAATCAAAAATCAAATGTTTATCTGCTATTAGCAAATAGTTCAAGAAATTAGTGTATCAGTATAATTAACATTATTAAATGACTACTATTGGAACGAATGACTACTACTATTACGAATATATATATATATATATATATATATATATATATATATATATATATATATATATATATATATATATATATATATATATACACGCTCTCGTGCCCCGTATCACTGCTGTTAATAGTTAAAATATAAATAATTTGGAAATGCCATTTGATCATGATCATGATCATGATCAATTGCGACATAAAGGAAAATTTGCATAGCAAAAGGTCCTTGATAAATAACGCGAAAAAATTAAAAACTAAAGACTCTCCTAACTTGTGTATTGGCCGACGGATTGTGGAGCTAGATAAGTTAGGAAAGAATTAAAGTGTTGGCAATATAAAAAAGGTCTTTGAAAGTGTTTTGAATGTTGGCGAGTAAAGCATGACGACACACAATGTTGCTTGCCAAGCTGTGATGTCTATTCCTATATTTCATCCAATCGATAAAAAACTCATGTTTATTCAAAACAAATTGTAATTTTTCGTTTTACAGCAAAATGGTTTCTCAAAAAAATTGTTCTCAAAATATACACGAAACTATGTCTTTTTTATACATCTCTGACCTATTGCATGATAATTATGTACACTTATTAATATTATATCGCTTCAGAACACTTGGCTCAATATCATATTTCAATTTAATCAAATTCGTAAGAAATATGAATTTACGAGTGAACTACCTTAAATGTTTTAATTACGACACTTTTTGATTTCAATTGGAGATTAAATTATTTGTCATTACGAAAAGATGATGGAAAATAAAATACAGTACATTATTTGTTTATATTTTTCATTGCTTTTTTACTAAAAATATATTCGTGGATTATCAATACAAGGCTAGAATGGCTCTAAAATACTTTAGGTACACTTCTTGGGAATCCACTCCAAAGCCACCATCTATATTGCTACTTTAATAATAAACTTTCTTATTTAGATTTTGTACTTTGCATAACATTACTTGGTCGGTTCTCCTAGGCCATTCCCACATATAATTTTCCACCCGCATGGAATTATGGTAATGAATATCGTCATTCGCACTAAAACACATGTCCTATTCTAATTTTTCGGAAGATGAATTCTTCAGCATAACATGTCCGTTCGAGAAACAATGGGAAATTTTTAAAATTTGCAACCATAAACTCACTATAGATGATAAAAATCTCGTATTTTCGCTACTATAATCGTCCGACATTAGCGGCATATACATGAAGCACAGGGCTAATGAACTCGCCAGTGAAGATATGGATCGTGACTTCATGGGAAATGACCTTATTCAAGACGTTATTACAAGACAGATTGAACGTGATACTACGGTTTTGTTTCAAGTTTTTCCTTTAATAATATAAAATGTGTTCGTCTTCTTTATTCATATTCACAAGGCTTGTTCGAAACTTACGAAACCTCATTCATTTTTTCTGATTCTCCATTACTGATATCCATTACACTCATATATAGTAAAAAGCTAAAAAAGCGAAAACTAACTGCATTAAATTGAAATATCTTTCATTCTGCCTGTAGTTTTGAAACCAATTTAACTAATTACTGGCTCAAATTGAACGCCGGATTTATGTTTCGAGCTATCTTTTGTTTTATAATTGATAACTCTGACATGTTGATAGTTGTAATCTACAACTCTTCCGATTAGAAAATATGGAAACCTATGCGAATGAACAGCGTGCTATTATTGTTAAAATGCATTACAAATTCGCTGAAAATTTTGCGGATAAGATTTTATGGATTTTATTTTTGGTCGAAAAAGTGCACCAAATGAGTCAACTCTCCGAAGATTTGACCAAACTGGATCGGTAATGGTTGTAAGACTTCGTGAGTATAAATGAGGGACAAAGTCCTGTGAGAATATTGCCATGGTTAGTGAGTGTCGTTACAAATCCGAAAACATTGATTCGCTATCGGCTACAATTATTAAACATTTCAGAAAGTTCCTTTCAGCGAATACTTACTAAAACATTCACATTCACGCTAGACATTTCTCCTCCAGTTAATTTTTAGAGCATCATGCAGTGGACTTTCAATTTGGGTGAAAATTAATCATCAACAAAATGCTCTTTGGGGTCAGAAAATCCTTCTGTAATTTATGAGAAGCAAATTCACCACAAACGAATCGCTGTATGGTGTGGATTTTGGGCAGGCTACCTTAGACGCTCATACTTTTTGAAAATGAGGCAGTAACTATGAATTGCGGTCAGTATCGTAACTTGATAGCAATTTTTTTAAGTAATTTTAAACTAGGCTTTATGAACCTTCTGTAAATGTGGTTCCAGCGAGATGGCGACACTTGCAACACAACTCGGGCAACAATTGATTTACTGCACCATCAATTTTCTAGTTGAGAAATTTATTAATATGCCGAAATACCAGCATTCGACAAACAGTTGACGATCTCAGAAACGAAATCAATCATAATGTCCATAAAACCGATCAGAGATTGTGCAAAACAATAATCGAAAATGTTGTGAAAAGAACAAATATTTTCCAAGCCGAAACCGAGATAGCTATTTGTTTGCGACATCATTTTTCATAATTAATGGGAGAGCGCACACTTCAATAGTTCAATCTTCAATAGTCAATAACACACACTTCAATAGTCAATAAGGGTCGTGTTATTTCCAATTTAAATCCGGCCTTCAGTTACGACAACCCTTTGGTTAGTTTTATTCTTTGTTGGTATGGGAATAAAATTTGCATTTGAGAACTATTAGTAATATGTTTGAGTTTAATCAGTCTACTAACCAATTTTTAAGCTTAACTTAATTGTTGAATATAAATTCTAAGTCGCAATAAATGTTTAACGATCATCGTAAAAGATGTATCAGACAAATTGAAATGCGAAAACTAGATAGAGAATATTACGATATGTCGAAATATAAATTGGCGAATATCAGGCATGGTTTAGAAAGAGACACAACAACAAATCGGTTCATAGTCAATCAAATAATGGAAAAAACAACATACTTTTAGGCTCATTTATCCCAGAAATGTTTGAACTTAGCAGTAGTATATGATGCTATGGAGGAAATGGTAATATCAGCTAGACTTATTAGATTAACCCAAAGACTATGTTCAACTCTATGACTCTATGGTAAATATCCAACCCAATTCAAAATTTGAAATCAGAGTAGGTTTACGACAGGGGGGTGGATTGGCACCAGTTATATTTTGACATAGTGTTGAATAAAGTAGTTAGCGAAATATGGAAGAATGAAAAATTAAAAACAAGAGATATTAGAATATACAGATGACTGAAACATTTTAACAAGATCGAAAATATCATTAAAAGAAACCTATGATGAAAAAAAGTGTAATGAATTAAAAAAGAGAACAGAACTGGACAATCGGCGATTACTACATTGAAGTTGTAAATGAATGTAGTTATCGCTGAAGAAAACTAGAGGAAAACAACAACTTCACACTAGATCTCAGAAATCGTATTGTGAAGGATAACACAACTACTACTACAAGGCACACGAAAATCGAGATCTATAAAACACTCACTTACCAGTTACGAGACCTGGCATGGACACCATGGAAACAGAAAAGATACTTGCAGTATTTGGAAGAATTATACTTGAAGAATGACGAATACCAAGAAGGGACGAGTATTGGATAGAAAGAGAGCTAGACCATCTACACGCTAACAGGACAATGAAAGATGAGATGGTAAAGAACTACTGCACATCAAAAAGTTGATGAAACGAATGATTAAAACAAATGCAGGCGAAGGTTAAATAGAGTCAAAGGTCACTGACGTTCAGTAGCACCACAAGAAAAAGAAGAAGAAGGACAAAAGACGCATCAAATGTTTAAAATAATTTAAGATTAGATGCGTGTCACCACCTAATGATCTATACTTTTTGACGACAGGACCTACAGCTTAACGTGGATCTCCAGAGTCATAGTCATCAGCTACCAATTAACAGTGGTTAGTACCTCCCATTGGACAATCAACTCTAGCTTTATGCTTAATGTCATAACTCTCAAAAAACCTACACACTCTCGGTACTAGTTAAACAAATAGAACTATCCATGTCGATAGCCAGAATTAGTTAGAGTTCCTTAGTAAACTTTTACAGCCACCGCTGTCCGTAGCCCAATTATTTTGATTAAACCAGATTAGAAAATAATTTTAGAATATAATAATATGGTGTATAGTACATACAAATGAAAAAAATCGAATAATGGAAATGTATCAGAAAATCGTATTGTCAGTGCACCACGAACAAAGAGAATAAACGGCATAACCTGCCAAATAACAGAATGTGTTGTTTGCAAGAACAAGATATAGGAACAAGATCGAAAAATGTGGAGTTCGATAAAAAATCTTGCTTTATGCGTTGCTTTATATACCGAAAACATTACCCGTAATATTTACCACTATGCATTAATGCTTATTTGTATCATAGTTAAGTTATTCGCAATATTAAATCTTCATGTTAAAATGGTCAAGTTATTTCGAAAACAATAGGACAACTATTTTTCGTCTAGCAATAATTTATTACTACATGAAAGTAAAAATCGTACAGCTTGTAATATTGTTAGGCACACAAAAACGATTTTAAAGTTAGGCTGACACGTCCCCGCTGGGTAGCTTTCTCTCCAGACTTGACACCACCGAGATTTTATTTATTACATTTGATTCATTATGATCTAGCTAGATTCTACTTAAAATATATTCACCACAAATGTCAATTATTTCGTTTTGGATCTGAGGGCTTGTGTACAGGGCATTCTTCTGTGAAGTATTCAAATGCTCAGCCAGATCTTTATCTCCAGACTCCGCCGCAAACCGCAACAGGGCTATAAAATTACTATCATTCTGTAGTGGTTGTTCAGGTTCTGGTGATTCTGGTGTAATTTGTATGCGCCCCGAATCGATTTTACCTCTCAAGGAGATGCCTTGTTTGCCGCAAAAAATTATTGCTTTTACGATAGGGATTAGTTTCTTTCGATTCTCCTCTTGTCTCTTTCTTTCAGAAGACAGCTGTTCAGTGACCGTGAAAAAGCCTGCGAAGATATTACTTTTAGAAAGTTATCTGCCAGTTCTGAATTTCGCTTGTAGTATCCCGATTTCGCATGAGCTTCAAATATTTCTAGGGCATTTTTCCACTTACAAAAAGGTTCGGTTACCAACTGGCCGATCCTTTGATGACCGCCTTTACACTCATCAAGCGAACGTCCCATTACCACGCAAACTCTGCAGTATGCTCCACTTTTATATTCCGAATATGACAACCAGGGGAATCTTTCCAACCATTTCAATTGAAAGCGCAAGTTTCGTTTTGTGGAAATAGGAAACTTATAATCTCTGGGTGGGTTCCATGGCGTTTTTAAAATTTGGACTTTAAAATATTCATCCAAGATTTTTTCTTGATTCGCGTAAAAACCAACATCCAACTTAGCTACAGTTGTAGAAGATGAGGTAACAGGCAAGCTCGCCTGTTGCAGACTAGATGTAGATTCGGCAGTTGAAGGTATCGAACAGGGCACCAGCGACATGGCATCGATTTCGACATTCGGTATTGTGATTGAGGTCGAGGTCGAGGGCCCGCTTGTCATCACAGTCTTCTTATCAGCATACAAGGTAGCTGAAGCTTTGATAGCTAAATCCAAATTTGTTTCTTTATGAGAAACCCCTTGACTACACCACTTTTTCCAGTAGTCCATACCTTTAAGTTTATCACCCTTCCTTTTTTCGACAGTAATAATGATTCACGTATCTATCCTTAACAAGGTCACCGAATAACACTGCACTAAAATTACTCACTTACACGGTACACTTAATTCTCTTCATTATTCGTTCACCACTTTTTACTTATATTCGCTTCGAGTTCGCATGGAACAATACTGCCGTAAGCGCGGTCACGCGCCACTTATATAGCAGCCCAGTAATAGCCGTCTAGAAACTACCACAAACTTCCACAAAGCTGGCAAAGCAAAGTCCACTGACCGAGGGACGTGGCGAATAATCGGGAAACAACGCAAAGTTTCCATACGATACAAAATAGTTCGATTACTCGACAAGAGATGGCGTTACTGTGCGCAACGTCCACTAGTTCGGATATATATTCAATTCAAATGTAATAATTTAACTCTCTTCACTCCTCGTATTTTTTCGGTATAATATGAGGTAATATTTGGCTTATTTCGGGGGGAGTTTGAATCCCCAATCCCCCAATCCCCCCTTGGCTACGCCCGAGTCTTATCTGATATGCGAATTAAATTACTTCAGTTATAAATTTTTATTTATTATTTCTTGAAATTTTTACTTCTTTTTACGTCTTATTGAGTTTAGACCGGATCAAAAAATTGGGATGCAGCGGTTAGAACTATTATTTCTTGAAAGATCTGCTAAGCTCCATGTGGGCTTAATGGGAATCGTTTCAACAAGGGCCAGAAAAACATGGGGAGCATCGATGACAAGTCTCCGACTGATACCTGCAAATTTCAACCTGGGATTAAGAATGGAATGAATTTGTGTTTTATGACAAACCATACTTTCACATTGCCTTGCATAGAAATTGGGCAAGATTGGTTAGAAGACAATCAAGTTTCAATCCTCCTCCTACCTCCCTCCTAGGGAGGCCTGTGCATTTTATTGTAGCGACAATAATGTGGTGAACCATTACCTATAGTAGTAGACAGCTTTGTTATTGAGTGAAGGTAACCCGAGTGATCAATTGTGTTAAAGCTATTCACCAAATTTTTATAATTTGGTTTTCTCACGTGTTGTTAACGTCGAATGAGTATATATATATATATATATATATATATATATATATATATATATATATATATATATATATATATATATATATATATATATATATATATATATTACATTGACAAGGCAGGTTTCCAGAGAAAGTAATTGGAAATTGTTTGCAACATCTTTATTTATATTTAACTTCGTTTTAAAGAACGAGTCATTTTCCAAATTTCTTTTGAAAATGGTAATTCAGTGAACCTCACAATAATAGTCAATTCTTCAATTGGAACCTTTGGTATGGTGATAATATTATCCAAGGAGATTTTACGCAGAACACCATAACATTTTTTTTTAATATAGTTAATATATTAATGATTTTAATACAATTACAGAAACGTGGGTCGAAAGGCTATAAAAATGTTTTGGATAATCAAAATCTTGGTTTAATTGACTACAGATATATATGAATAACAGTATAAAGTAAAAAATCATTTGAAGACATTAAAAATATCATAATAATATTGAAAAAAACATACACAAACTGCAAGAATAAGCAGTGATAATATTTACCGACCTTCTAATGGATTTGTAGACAAAAACAATTTTATGTTTGTGATAATCATACCTAATAAGTACTTATCAACTTCAAATGATACCATATTAAAACAATTTTACGTCAAATTAGTGTGAAAAGTATTTAACTGTAAAAGAATGAAACAACATTTAAAATTAAGTTCAATTATTGCAAGCAAAAAATGTATGTACGTTGAGGTTTTATAATGATTAATGCATCATGAACGTCATAATAAGATACAATTCCTAGCAAGGAGAAAAAAGTTCAGCCTCCGGCTATTGTTGATGACTAACTGTTCAGCTTTTCTTCATCTATCATTAAGGTATAATGATTAAAAATGATATAAGATGAGAGTGACAGTTCATATAATTAGATAATGATGCGAATATATTGATAAAGTAATTATCAGAATATATACATATACAATGATATCTCGAACTTACTCGATAGGTGGGACGGAACAACAACCGTATCACTCAAATTTGCGTAAGTCGGGGTACAATTCGTATATAAATGCATACAAATATTTTTTAACCGAAACTGCTGAAGAAACGACTGAAGAAAACAATAATTACAAAATACAAAACCAATAATTCAAAATTGAAATCGGTTGATCCTTTCTCGTAATGGAGATGGAGGAAAAAATAAATTTTAAAAAGTATTTAACGGAATCACAACTTTGTTTGTACAATGTTTATTTTACTTTTTTATGCACTCAATTTTTCTTTTCTTAATATAAAAAGTAAGATAAAATTAAAAACATTTTTATCAGAAGGCTGCTTTTCAACTGTTTGTCAGTCAGTGGTGTCAGTTGCAGTGACAGTGAGATAATTTAACGATAGATACTTTACAAGCGAAAATTGAAATTATTTTAATCTATGGTGCTGAAGAAAAGCATCCGGACAAACATATAGGACATCTGCACGTAATAAAACTTGTTCAGACATTTACAGAGACTGGGTTCCTGTGTAACAAAGTGAATAATCAGCCGAGAGTTCTTGATGAACCCACACATATTGAAATTTTAGGCCATTTTGCTGTTGATCCAACCACTTTAATTCGAAAAGTCGCTAAGTTAACAAACATTTCCATTGATTCCATACAAAAAAAATTAAAGCAAAACAAGTCGGGCAATATGATTATGATACAAGGATTCAGTTTTGTGAAATAATAACTCGGATAATCCAAAATGATCCGAATTTAATAAAGAATATTTGTTTCAGATATGAAGCAACATTTTTCCTTAATGATTTTGTAAATAAACATAACTATAGACACTGAGATAATAGCAATCCACATGTGTTTCGAGAGGATCATACGCAATTTTCTCAAAAGATTTACGTTTGGGCTGGCATTCTGGGGAATGAAATAAGTCGGATTTTTATTGAAAAAATGTAACCCGTGAATTGTACTTAAACTTATTTGAAAACGAGGTCAATCCACTCATAACACACTTCATAAAAAAGCAAGAATGAGAACAAGAAAGCACTTCATAAAAAAGCAATAAAGAAGAAAACGAACTGTTGGATGACCAAAATTAATACTTTCAACATAACGCCACACCACCACACTACGCATTAAATGTTCGACAATCGCTGGATCAAAAATTTCCTGACAAATGGATAGGCAGAAGAGGCACTACTAACGCTACTGAATTTCTTTCTTTGGGGTTATCTAAAGACAGTTGTATACAAAATACCGCCGCAGGATATTCACCACCTAAGTATGTGTAAAAGTATATTTAGTCAATAGTAATTGATTATTATCTAACGAATAAAGTACAAATATACTAATGGGCATTGTTAAAACTGTTTTCTTTTATTGCAGCAAAATCTCAACGTATTGACGCCCCTCAACGTCCTTTAATATATCAAGAATGATATATCAAAATGACGACACTTTTTTAATTAATCATGTGTTTCTTAATGTGACGAGAACCGTTCAAAATGTGTTGTGATGTGAAAAATTCATGCTAGTAATTTCAACTTTGATATTAAATGACAATAATGAGAAAGTTTTCCTTTTTTTATAAAAAAAAACAAAATATATGTTGAAACGTATGGAATAAATAACTATATATTGTAGCGTTCACAAATTCTTGATCGCTACCGGTAGCATTCGTAAATTGTTGATCACCACTGGTAGGTTTATTTCGGACAAATTCTTAACTGAAAGAGCTCCGATATCGTTTGGAAAAGGCAAGAGAGTCTAACTCCAAATCTCCAGGTAAGCGGACGTTTTCGCGCCTTACCCTTCCGACCGAGAGGGTTTTACGACCCGGCAGCAGAGAATCCGATCAACAGACACCAGGCCATTGAACGACCACCTATTACAGAGCCCGACCATCGTGGAAACCTTACACCTATTTGGGGCCATATGGCAGAGTAACCGGTTGGTCAGATCGAGATTATTTCGGGACCGCCACATAGGGATACCGGACTGCCCGCAGTCCTACTCAATGTTTTTGGACACCCAGTACCTTGATAGGCAAGGATAGACAACATCAGGAAATAAGGCCAGATAAACACTTTTTTTATTATATTTTCATGTACCGTTAAGGATTGCAATTACCAGTTATTTTTCACAAATACATTATTACCATAACTTCTTATACTGATAATGGTCACGTTATCATCTTATATTTTGTATCTATTTGCCGTCTGACCATTCTTGGTTACCCTAGCGTTATATATTTATCTTTTTACTATTGTCAGAATAGAGGAAATAACCTCTAATTTGTAAGTATAGGGACATAGAGACCAGCTGGTGTAATTCAGAGCTGTGTATTTGATTTTTGATTTATCTCACGGTAAGGTTTGGAGAACCACCTTCCCTAAACCTTCCCGTGCCTTTTGTTTAATAGTTAGATTTTAGTTAGTTAGATAGATTTTTAGTTATTCCATTTTTTTATGTGCTTTGTGTCGTTCTTTTTTGAGTGTACTTTTATAATATATATGTATAAAATTCTAGTAAACCGTTTTATTTAAGACAGATCCCTTCCCGGTTCCAGGGTCTTTTCCGATATATGATGTAACCGGGTGGCGCTCAACTTTTGTCGTGGCTTGATTCTGTCCTGGACCTTCTTCCCGGTGCTCCCGGCGAACAGCTGCCGAGAGGATCTGTGATCTATATATTTTTTATTTTGTTTCAAAAGGGAAAATAATAGGTCACATAAATTTGACGCCCAAAAACGTGGGGCATGATTTCAAGGACAGTTTGATGTTAGAGTTTTAAGCACAATCTCGGAAAAGAAAGCACAAGTACGGAAGAATTGTAAATTTGTTAATGGATAGAAACATTATAAGTCAATAAAATTGCTAGTTAAGACGGAAACGCATTTCCAAATCTTTAAAAAAAATAAATCATGGAGATAGCGAAGAACATTCCTTAGGTGTACCGGATATTGATACAGTAGTTTGGAAATTTTAAATGTCAAGGTCAAATTAAAATAACTAAATATCCGAAATAAATATATTTGCGAGAAGGAAGAAATTTTCATATCAGTTCGTCAACAATTTTTTGAGAAAACAAAATTCGCCTTCGATAGCATTCTTTCTATTTTATTTGACAGTTTTATTTTATATTTTTATTTTTGAATAAAGTACAATGACCTTGTATATTTGCAATTTATGAGTTAATATAGAGTTAATCTATTTTCTATTACGGTATTGTATCTGGGATACCGGGAGAGTTAGTTTAGTTTTTCTGAATTTAATACCGGGTCTTTCTAGAATGATTTGGGAACGTAAACATTTTTTGGTAAACGTGATCTTACTCTTACATGTTGTTTTTGATCTGGTTTTTAAATTTTGTTATATCATGATGGCTGACGAAAGATTCCAAGTTAATCATTTATTAGACTATGAACTGGATTACGAGTTGAGAATTCGCTCGGTCCTTACAGATAGAAATGTTAGTGAAAAACGAAAAATATTAACAAAACTTTTAAAGAAAGAATCCCCAAATCCAGGTTGTTTGGTTAGGTTAGAAACCTATAATGTTGATTTTTCAATCGAACAGTCGGAAATCCTGAAAAGTATCGCCTCAATAGTAAATTTAATGGAAGATTTCGAAGGAACCGTCACTGATAGTGTATGTTTGCGTGCGAGGTCTAGGCTTGCCCATCTGTCCGCTAGGATTCAGAGAATTATAGTACCGGAGGATGACAAGGAAAACGTAGCCGTGTTTAAGAACGAATCTTACGCGAGTTGTATTAAGTTAGAGTCAGATCTAGACGACAAGTTGTTTGAGGATCCTGACGCTACAAGTACCATAGGCAACGTAAACCAGCCTCCTGCCTCCTGTAATTCATGTCAGTCCAGTCGTTAACTGTTCTGCTGGCAAACCGTCAGTCTCGACTTGGGGTGTTACGTTTAATGGAGATTCGAAAAATGTTTTTAGTTTCTTGGAGCGAGTTTCCGACTTATCCCAGTCTCGTAATTTTTCAGAGATATAACTTTTTAATTCAGCTGTCGAATTTTTCGTTGGCGACGCCTTTGTGTGGTTCCGAAGTGTTAGGGGTGTTGTGTCAGATTGGTCAGGTCTTGTTTCGAGGCTGAAGAGAGATTTTTTTGTCTCCTCATGCAGACGATGATGTCTGGGAACAAATCCGGCAGAGGAAACAGAGACGCGCAGAAGCAATTATAATTTATGTGGCTCAGATGGAGAATTTGTTCTCTCGGTTGTCCGTGACCCCTGCTGAAGTTACCAGAGTCAAGTACATCCGGAGGAACTTGTTGCCTGAATATGTGGCGCAGTTGGCGTTACACGATACTGTTACTGTCTCCGAACTATCTGCTTTGTGTAGGAAGTTGGAGGATGTTCTACCCTCTACTTCTAGAAAACACCGTTTTTTTTTTTTTTTTTTAGTTATTCCATTTTTATGTGCTTTGTGTCGTTCTTTTTTGAGTGTGCTTTTATAATATATATGTATAAAATTCTAGTAAACCGTTTTATTTAAGATAGACCCCTTCCCGGTTCCAGGGTCTTTTCCGATATATGAAGTAACCGGGTGGCGCTCAACTTTCGAAGTTTCGATGCGAACATATCGGGAGCACTCGACAACTTCACGTTGGGCGCCAAATTTATGTGACCTATTATTTTCTCTTTTGAAACAAAATAAAAAATATATAGATCACAGCGACGGCAGCTGTTCGCCGGGAGCACCGGGAAGAAGGTCCAGGACAGAATGAAGCCACGACAAAAGTTGAGCGCCACCCGGTTACTTCATATATCGGAAAAGACCCTGAAACCGGGAAGGGGTCTGTCTTAAATAAAACGGTTTACTAGAATTTTATTCATATATATTATAAAAGCACACTCAAAAAAGAACGTCACAAAGCACATAAAAAAATGGAATAACTAAAACTATCAAACAAAAGGCACGGGAAGGTTTAGAGGTTATTTCCTCTATTCTGACAATAGCAAAAAGATAAATATATAACGCTAGGGTAACCAAGAATGGTCAGACGGCAAATAGATACAAAATATAAGATGATAACGTGATCATTATCAGTATAAGAAATTATGGTAATAATGTATTTGTGAAAAATAACTGGTAATTGCAATCCTTAACGGTACATGAAAATATAATAAAAAAAGTGTTTATCTGGCCTTATTTCCTGATGTTGTCTATCCTTGCCTATCAAGGTACTGGGTGTCCAAAAACATTGAGTACGACTGCGGGCAGTCCGGTATCCCTATGCGGGGGTCCCGAAATAATCTCGATCTGACCAACCGGTTACCGTGCCATATGGCCCCAAATAGGTGTAAGGTTTCCACGATGGTCGGGCTCTGTAATAGGTGGTCGTTCAATGGCCTGGTGTCTGTTGATCGGATTCTCTGCTGCCGGGTCGTAAAACCCTCTCGGTCGGAAGGGTAAGGCGCGAAAACGTCCGCTCCCCTGGAGATTTGGAGTTAGACTCTCTTGCCTTTTCCAAACGATATCGGAGCTCTTTCAGTTAAGAATTTGTCCGAAATAAACCTACCAGTGATGATCAACAATTTACGAATGCTACCTGTAGCGATCAAGAATTTGTGAACGCTACAATATCTTAATAGCTTTTTGAGAAAATGAGCTCGACTGATAACTTCTTAAGGTCAGAAACCGGTCTCGGGAGATGCTTGCTGACGAGGAATGGGGAAATTTTGAATTATTATCAAAATTGTTGAATTTTAAAGATATTCAAAAACTTATTTTTGTAATATCTTTAATATTCCCCACGAACTGACTATGCAACTTTTCATCTATAAAATATTTAAATATGGAAAAGAGAAAATTTGAAGAGATATAGAAATTTAGGAGATGTAGAGATATTTGTCAAACACTTAATAATTATATACATTACCACTTAAATCAAAAGCATTTTTCAACTGCTTTAAAAAAATAAGCTTATATTACAATAAATAATCTTATGCTATTCTAGATGTTACCATCACATGTTATAAATTTCGCATATCAGAATTTTAACATCGGGTGGGAGACATGAGTTTTGAAGATTGAGGAAGGTCAGGTGGTATATGGTCTCTCGATGCCGATGTTCTATGACCAGGTTCATTGCAGTACCGAAGAGGAATATTGTTACTGGTTCAAAAATTGATTGAAGTCATCGATAACAACAGCTTATATTTCGAGGAATAACCTCCAGATATACATTTTTTAAGCAGTGAATAACTAAGTTCCTACTAATACTTTTGTTTTACCCTAGGGCCATTTTTAGGGGAAACAAAAATATACTGGTTAGCTTAGTAACTTACAAAAAATACCTCACATTATAAGAAAAACAACAAAAATTTGTGTATATACAGAAATATAAATAATAACGCACACAAAGCATAAATCTAGATATTATGTTTTACCTTGATGCAAAAATGCATACTTTGTGTTGCATATTTTTGTTCCCCAGTTTATTGATGAATGTTTTGACCTGAATAAAAGTTGTCTATTAAATTTCAAATAAAATTAGTGTTATAAAAGTAATAAATAATTTAATGTATTGGTCATGATGTATACAGATAAGGAACGATATAATCACCTGAAGAAAAACATCGGTGCACAATAAACTAAATTTATCACCTGCGACGTGTATGGCTCGCTGCAACATTGAAGAAAGTTAATTTACATTTATAAAAATCATTGTCCTTACAGAGAGCTTTTCAAAAAAAAAGCGTAAGTAACCTCAAACTGTTCCCAGCTAAGTGAGATATTAAAGGATGTGGGCAAGCGCTATCTGATCGTAGAACAGTTTAAATTAGTTGGAAAATAAATGGAATTGTCGGGGAAGCGGAATTGTGTTGTCATAGTAAATAGCCCAAGTTACGCGATGTAAGCGGTAACTGCTTGTTGCTTTGAGTAAATGGAAAATTAAATCGCCATCAGAACTTTTTTGCTTCGTGGATAATTAACAATATTTTTGTACACACTATTGTTTAAAACAAAAGGTGTTTGAATTGGTTCATTTATATATAGTTCTTCAACTGGATATTTTATTTGTTGCCAGCGTCCTACAATGCGAAATAGTATGTATGATTTGTTTACATTTTCTACATAAGCTAGTATAAAACTAGGAAAGGTCAGTTTCAGTCAATGGAGTGCACTTCACCTATCATATCAATGTAAGGTCTTAGACAACTTCTTGGCAATCGACTTTAAGGCCCAATTTAATATCAGATATATAATATAGTTCCACAGCGCTAAAACCAGGTAAATAATGTGGATTTCAAGAGTTACAATACCTCGTCGAGCTAAATATTATCAGATGGCGGTCTTTTTGTGCGAGTATATGTTGTAAACACAAACATCGCAAGTGTTACATCGCAAAAACGAAGTGGTATCTACTTCGCAAGTGTAGAGTTTTGATGTTGCTTTTTTAACTTTTTTTAAGAATTAAAAATTGCAGGCAATGATGAGTATTTTCGATAAATTATGCTATTTTGTTTTGAAATTCTAGATGGTTCTAAGATTTTCTATTGCCATCAGTCTATACATATATTATTATTACCATAAAATCGACCGAAAATGTTGAACTAATTTACATTATATTTTGTACCGAGTTATATCGATACATTATTAATATTTTTATGAAACATACTTTAACATATATCAAAACTGGAATAGAATTTAGCCTTCATCTTTATGGCTTGCAATTAAAATACATTGAATTCATATCGCAACACATCCCTTTCCATTCTTGAAAGACTTTTGCAAAATTATTTTTTCTATCTAAAAATGTTTTAACATTCTAATTATTTATAAAGGTTGTTTCAGATATATTTTATTTTATTATTTTTTGATAAACTTTTCTAAGTCAGATAGAAAGTATTTTAATTCCTAGTTCCTGCAGTCTTGTAGAACTGATTCTCTTCATGTGTCTCTTAGCAATAAAAACATTTCACACGCTTTCGCTGGTCTCATGTACATTTATACATTCAAGAGCATAGGCTAGGTTCTTGCCATTAATTATCGGAATATATAAGAAAAAAATTATATGGATGGTAAATATTTGGATTCTAAAATTCAACGACTGTTTTTTAATATTTCATATCGTTATTGATTTTTAATAATACATATGGTATAAATAGATATATAAATATCATAATTTCGACAGCCTGAAACACTTAAACTCACCTATCTTACTCTTTAACATAATGAGAGTAGAAAAAACATTCATAACAAAACGTTTATTATTGACAGCTACAATTTAAAACTATCAATATGAGTTGCATAAAATATTTTAAAATTTAATGAACCAGAAAATTAAAAGTAAAAATTAAAATTTAAGCTATATAAGGCTTCCAATCAATTGTGAAAGCGAAATTTGGATAACGAATGGTGTGAACGATATAACGAAAAGTGAGTATGTCACTGAAATATTTTGTATAGAATATTAGGGCCTACAAAAAGATCTACACTTTTGATGCGTTCATTATATATATGGCATTCAGAAAGCCAATAAATGAAAACCGGAGTCTTTAGAGGTAATCATATCGTGTTGTCCAAAAAATTCGTAGGGACTTTGATGTAGAAAAAAAAACGTTAATAGTTTATGTAAATCTTTATTTAATCTATTATGTAATTACCAGTAATATTTACAACTGTTTACCAATGTAGTGATAGGTCCATAATCCCTTTGTTGCAAAAAAATATCAACAGGTTTTTTTGACCTCTTCTCCCGTTTAGAGATTTTTCAATAAAGCAATTTTGGAGCCAGTGTGTAGATGGTGGTCCGATGATGCGATTTCCGGTGGGTAATGTAGATGGGGCAAAAGATCCCAACTGAAGTATGATGTTGATGGGTTGGTTGCATGGAATAACCGACCAAGTCTGATCCCACCAAGTAAAAAAACAAACACAACAAAAATTTTCTTAAGATGTCGGCCGTATTTCACCATACTTAAAACCGCTCAAGCTGAAAGGTGATGAAAAGAGCTACTTTTCATCACCACTTACTATTTGTTTCAGAAATAAAAGCTCAGGATGTTTTTCAGCAAAAGATCGCACAAGGAGATTCGTCCAGATGATTTCGGTCACAGAGTTCTCATTCTTTTCACATGGTCAAAAACGATTGACTTGCCAATATTTAATTCGGCATCATTGCTTGATTTATCGATATCAGTGCTTGAAGACGATGCACCAAAGCGATGCTGGTGTTTCAGGTCAAAATGTCTACCTTTGAACCTACAAAACCATTTTTGCACCATAATTTCTCCGTCAGACCCCAGTCCCTAAATGTCACAAATCTTATTATTTGTTTGGATAGCTCTTGTACATTTGGAAACAAAAAACATAATGTGGCGTAAATGCAAGTTATCGACCGACACAATTGTAATTAATGATATCTAAATAAAATTATGAATCCCACTCAGATTTTTCTTTATAAGCGCAACCGAACCGCAATCGATAACCTTTATAAGCGTTAAAAGAGCAACTAATGAAGTATCCTTACAAACTTTCCGAACAAATCGATAAATTGGATTTTACGTGTCCTCAAAATGCATCGATTTACTAACATTAAACTTGACATAATTAATATTCAAATATCAAATCGAAAATGTATAATTTTTCTCATACATCAATTCGAGAATCATATAGTAGGCTAACGATCCTCTTGAATTATATTTTATATTTTTTATGTTTGTTACATGTTTGGTACCATATCAAAAATTACAAAGATATTTTTAACATTAGGTTGCACTTATTATCGTTAAAATGCACCATTTACGAGATTTTTTTACTTATCAGGTTTCTCTGCATAAGTTACGATTACTAAATTCATTACTAGTAATGATAATTTGTTTTGGAAATTCGTTAAAATAAAAATTGTATGAACGTCGGAATAAAATAAGTGTAATACAAAATATATAACATTTATATTATAAAAAATATTAAACATAACTGCAGGATTTGGGACGATGAAGGTAATTTAAGAGTGACTTCTTCATCTTCAAAAAGTTACTGTTTGGTGCGGTTTTTGTACTGATGGAGTGATAGGATCCTATTTTTTTAAAGACGATAATAAAAATTGGGTTACTGTTAATGGTCAACGCTATAGGAATATACTTACAGAGTATCTTTGGCTTGAACTGAAATTGTTGATAGAAAAATGCTTTCTTTCAAGAAGATAGTGCGACTTGCCGTTTATCTCGCCAGACAATCGATTTATAGGAACTAACGTTTTCTGGACGCGTTGCGTTATTTCGCAAAATAGTAATATCAACTGGCTACCACGATTATGCAATATCACGCCCTTAAATTTTGTTTGCGGTACAATGTTAAATCTCTTATTTACAGAAATATACCCCGAACAATTTTTGAACATTCCATTCCATTGAACTCAACATTCAATTCAATTAAACGAAACATTCAAGCTACCATTGAAAATCTAACATGAGTTATGTGTGTAAGAATAATTGAAAATTGAATCGCCAGACTGCATTCCACCAGACAAAGCCGAGGGAGACATGTGACTATTGGACATGTTGGTATTGTTTTTTAAGATTGTTCTTCAGATGAAAATTACACTCTTCCAATCTAAATTGTATATTACTCAATTCAAGGCGTAACATTTCTATATTCCTGTACAGATCTTTCATAAAATTCATATGCCGATTAATCTGGTGATTATGCTGAGCTGAGACTCCTCATATCTGGAAATCACGTAACAGCGTTGATCGATTTTTTAGCGATGCAAGCATCCATCATTCTGAGACTATATATCACGATTAAAATGAAAAAAAGAGGATATTCGAAATGATCACTGCAACCCGGAATACCGTAAATTACGTCGAACAGTGGCTTTGATTTTCTGTTTGGGTATTGCAGAACTAGCTTTTTCAAAGTTTTTAATTCGTTTTTACAGCATGGCCAGTTGGTACTAGGTCATGATATTTTGCTTTAATATCTGATGATATTTTGTTTTAATATCTCGATCTATATACATACAAAATCAACAATCAAGTATACAAAAATTTGTATACGGGAATTTCTTTTTCTGCTGTTCTTCAGCTCATTCTATTGTATTGCTGGACGTAAACCTCATATAATTTTCTCCACAAGTCCCTATCCTGAGCCGCTTGCATTCAGTTAAAAGAGATGCGGTTCAAGTTATCCAACCATCTGATCGGGGGACGTCCTTTATTTCTCAGAGAACCTTGCTTTATCATCAGTCATTCCAGCTCCATTCTCCACTTCATATCAGCTATTGTTTGTATAACATCTTTAACTTTGATTTGCTTGAGGATTTCGCCTCATCGCATATTATGTGACCCTAATTTTTCTCACAATTTGTTTGAGCAATATCAAGGTTTCCACTCCATAGGTTAGATCAGGCAAAACACATTTGTTGTCCGCTATTTCATATATCAGGGATTAATACGAGGGTGAATCAAATATAAATCGGAATTTTACAATTATTTTCCTCAGCCAATCACGAGCGGGCTGTCAGTATAAGTCGTTGCAGTGCAATGTATTAGGAGTGGGGAAAAACACTCGGTGAGCTGTTTCACTCAGTTCTTTTGCCAGTACAGCGATGAGTGAGCAATAGGTTCCACCGTCCGTTGCGCAACAGGTTATTATGAAGTTTTTAACCAAAGTAGGCGTTAAACCATCCGAAATACTAACTCAGATGAAGGTTCAGAATGGGGACGATACCATGTCTAAGACCCAAGTGACTGGCTGGGCCAAAAAGTTTAAGAGTGGACGAGAAAGCGTCGTAAATGTAAGTCATAATCGATCTCCTACGACATGTGTCACTGCTGACAACATCGGTGTAGTTTGCGACCTTATCGAAGGTGACCGGTGCCTCACTAATTATGAAATCGCTTTAAAGGTGGGTATTTGCTTTGGAAGTGCTTAAACAGTCATCAGAAATCATCTTGGCTTCCATAAAATCTGTGCCCGATGTGTTCGGTTTTGACGAAAGAAAAACTGGGGAATATGCATTGGAAAACCCTTAACACTCTTCATAGAGCCGATATTTGTCACCCTGTGATTATTTTTTGTTTGCATCCTTGAAAGATGCAGTTAGAGGGGTATGATTCGACAACGATCAAGATGTTGAGGACTTCGTGATCACTTGGCTGATGACCCAAACTCAAAGTTTCTGCTAGCAAAGAATTCACAAGCTTCTAAACCGCTGGGAAAAATGTGTAAAGCGTGGATGAAAAATATGTTTCTATTATTCTATAAATAAAAAATATATATAAAACTATTCCGGTTTATATTTGATTCACCCTCGTAAGCAGATGTTTCTTGAATTGTTGCCCCATCTTCACAAATATTTCCACCAAGTATTATATTTCACATGATTTCACACTACTTCCTCCAAATATACGTTCCGCCAAATACAAGTTTTCAGCATAAAAGTTGCGTCGCCTATGCGGTCAACGATTAGAACGATGGCGTCCGCAAATTTTAAATTGATTTTTCGTCAGTTATGTTTACGTCCATTTCTCCCCGGTGTATTTTCTGACACATATATTCTAGTAGGGCGGTAACAATTTTGGCGAGATGGTATGGCATTGTCTGACGCCTTATTATACTAAAAATCGGTATATATATCCGTAGATTCTAATACATGCATTATATAGTGATGATCAATTCGACTCTTGACTAGTGCTTTCAGCATTTCATGTTGGTTTATTGTATCAAACGCTTTCTCATAATCCACGAATATTAGGACTCTAGGTTCATTATATTCAATTGACTTTTTGATTATATTTTTTTGAGCTTGAAGGTGGTCGTTAGTTCTGTAACCTGGTCGAAAGCCAGCTTGTTTTATTGATTGATAAGCATCTAGTTTGGCATTTCACCGTTTCGTAATTATCCTAGTAAAAAGTTTATTGATTTGAGAAAGCAGGTTTATCGATAGATAATTTTTCAACTTTGTTATGTCACTTTTTTGTGTATTAAACTAATAATAGCATTTTGCCATTTATTAGCAGTTACTGCTTTAGTAAGGCATTCATTAAAGGACATTTTTAAGCACCTAATAGCATGTCCCTACCGAATTTGATATACCATCTATCTTAACCAGGTACTTAACGTACTTTGTGTAATTTCCGTAATTTATTTTTAGCCTACGTTCAAAAATTTGGGTATTAATGAAGCTATCTTCTCTGGAGACGAAAACTACAAGAGAAAATATACTGAAATTTTCTAAACGGTAATTTTTAGTTATAGTTATTATAGGGTAATTATTAGCATTCAAATTAAATTTCTACTATATCAGAATGACTTTCTAAAGATTTTCGTTCTAAAGATTTTTCCCCTTCTAGTCATCTATGTTATTTCATAATATACTGGGTGTTCAGAAAATTTAATGACAAATAAAAGCAGCAAATTCTAGAGATGATTTTAGGTCGATCCGCTGTAGCTTTTGATAAATACTTTGGTATTTATTATTGAGTTGTTATTGCTGACACTACTATTTTGCGAAATAACTCGTTCAGGAAACTTTTCTTGAAATAAATCGATTTTCTAACAAGATAAGTGACAAGTCTTGTTAAAATAAAGCATTTTTAAATCAAGATTTTCAGTTCAGGCCAAAGATATTCTGTCAGCATTTTTTCTATAGCATCCACTATTTCATGCGTTTTAAAAAGAAGTAAGGACCTTACTCCTTCAATTCAAAAATCGTCCAAAATCGCACCAAACATTAACTTTTTGAGAATGAAACAGTGACTCCTGAATTACTTTCATCGGTCTAAATGCTGCAGTTAGTTGTTTTTTCACAAACCCATTAAACCATGTTATATTGAATATATTCACAGATGGTAGATAATATTCCTAAATCATTCCTGGTATCAGTCCGTTCGTTCTGTTAAGGATTCACTCACATATTCATAATTATATGTTGATGAGATATTTTAAAAATAAATTTAACTGAGTAGTAGTCTGATAGTAAGAAAAGTAATTACAACCTAAACTGCCTTTCGACCTAATAGTACCATACAAAATGGTAGTGGGAATATCCATTTCAAATAAGCCTTATCAAATAAGCTTATTAAAATCATTTTACACTATACTATATCATTATACAATAAAATATAATATTTTAATTTTAAACCAAAATATGCCATTCTAAATTCCTATGATCTTATCAATAAAATAAAAGATATTAATTTACCCAAAAAATCCAAATTAATTTATGTTGATGTACAATATTTATTCCCGAGTATACTACCAAACGAAGTAATATAATTAGTTGACAAATGACTTCTTAAAAATAAAACTAATTTAATAATGAAACAATAAATTTTAGGCCCACTGTCAATTACTTTGGATCAGAATTATTTTGAATTTGATAATTCATTTTATGTTTCGAATGACAGTTTGGTAATGGGGAATCATTTAAGTCTTTTACTGTCGGAAATTTGTATGCACAACTTTACAGCAATAATTTTACTTTCCAATTTTACAATTTATGCACAATAGGATAAACCAACATCAGTTGTTTAAATCATCAGTTTACTGGTACAGATGTCTTGATGACCTAATTTGTTTTAGGGGTTCTAATAGACAATTAAATCAATTATTAATTTACATAAATTTACAGCATAAATTCAAATTTATAACAACATTAAATTCACGAAGAAGCGATTCATGAAGAAGAGCAACATTATAGAATTAACTATTTAAACTTAACAATTACTAGAAAAGTTAATAAACATGATTTTGCAATTTTTCATAAACCATCACATAGAGATTTAGTTATGCACAATAAATCTTATCATCCTTATTCACAGAAGATGGCAGCATTTAACTCATTTATACATAGATTAGTAAATATCCCACTGTCAATAGATAATTATAATAAAGAATTGAATATCATCAAAGAGATCACAGTAAATAACGGATACGACCCAAACATTATAAATAAAATAATTAAAAAAAAAAGTTATAATAAAGCTATTAATTTAATGTATCATGTCAATAATATCAAGAATGCAGCGTACAAAACAATTAGATATACAGGCAAAGTCACCAAATTAGTTTCTAAACATTTGTCCAAAACAAACAATATAAATAGTCCTTTCAAAACAAACAATAGTCTTGGACGACTCATTAAAAACAATAAAAGTTAAACAAATACACTCTATAAATCAGGAATTTATATAATTGGGTGCGTGTCATGTCCAAAAGTCTATGTTGGACAAACAGGAAGGTATTTCTCTACTATACTCAATGACCATAAAAGAAGATATACTAAACAACCAAATAATTCTTATTATGCTAACCACTTAATGTTAGAAAATCATACTTTTAATGATAAATCATACTTTTAAAATGTTACATAATGAAAATAAATCTAAAAAATTAAATCTTTTAGAGAGCCTTGAGATTAATAAAAGAAAAAATTGGATATTTTTTCTAAATGACCCGCCAGACCAAAATGATTTTCTCACTATCATCATTTATGGTACTGTTAGGTCGATGGACAGTTTAAGTTGTAATTATTTTTCTTGCTGTTAGCTTAACATAGTTTGTATTTGAAAAGGCACAGTGTGTCGAAACAATTGTTATACTTGCAATTTTAAATATAGTGGTTATTTTAGATATCCTCAATCTTTGCTTATTTATTTATTTTAGAAAAAATAACTGGTAAAGTTATAAAAAATAAGAGTATGGTAATTTTTATTACAAATCATAAAAAAAAACAAAATGGCGTAATTCTCTAAAACTGTTTAGTCTCTATAATTACCGAAGCTTAGTTTCTGGCATTGAGTTCATCGGATGCCGGCATTCTTCTACAGGTATTGAAAACCAAGCTCTCTGAATTTCTTGCCACAATGTATTGCTGTTCCCTATTTTTTTACCAGCAAGACATCGTTATAACTTTTAACAGAAGTTACCGGTGGGATTTAGATCTAAGGACTGTGAAGGCCACTTTAACACTTAAATATGTTTACTATCGAACTATTGATTCACCACATGAGCCGGATGTTTAGGATCGTTGTCTTGTTGGTAGAACCGTATAGCAGCATAATTGTCTCTAAAATTTCTAAGTAACTTTCTGCTGTCGTATATTCCTTTATGCAAAATATTGGGCCTACTCTGTTATTTGAAAAAAACCCGCCTACTTTGATGATTCAACCACCATACTTCACTGTACCCAAAGTGTTATGTGGATTGAATTCTTCGTTAATACATTTTCTCACATTCAATTTGCCATCAGAAAAAAATACATTAATTTTGGTTTTATCCAAAAAAAGATGTTTTTCCAGTTATGTTAGAAATCTTCACTACAGTTTCTTTTTGCAAATATTAACCGCTACTTTTTATTCTGTTTACTCAAAACGAAACCTTCCTGACTAGTCAACCGAATAGATTCTTCTGTAGTAAACGTCGTCTTATGGTTCTGGTGCTGATACTTAAGTCAATATTTTTTTTTATAATGGCAGAGATAGCAAAATGATACTTCAAAACTTCGCTTAAAATACGATTATCCGTTTTTTACTCATTTTTCTTGGACGTCGTATTTTTCTGGTTGTTCTTGGGTCACATATGATTCTTTAAAAACTCTAGCAATTGCACATGGTGATCGTTTAATTGCATTCGTAATAAATGCATTTGTTTATACATGCAAACAGATTTGTATCGGTCCATGTTTTCTTTAATATAGTGAGAAATTGAGTAACTTTTACTGCATCAAGGAAATAAAAACATATTTTAACAGAATTGGTACACCATAACGTGTATGAAGTTAGTATAATCTTATTTTTTAGAGGTACGAACCATTGGGAGGAAATAAAGTATTTAAAAACGCGCTGGTTATATTGTAAACAAAATGTTTAAAGGTTAGTTAATATTAACATATTACATTATTTACTATGGTAAATAAATTAGAAAAGAAAACTTGGTTTTTAACTAAGTTTTTTTTACCATTCTTATTTTATTGGCCGCCTAAAATGTATATACGGAGGCGGAAAATTCGTATGTAGTTCCACACAGAACTTTAACGTTTCATTTAATCGTACTTATGACATTACCTGTCATTAAAGTTTTTTAATAGACTAAGAAAATTTCAATTTTAAATGAGAAAGGGTAGGGCATTAGAGGAAAATTTTGATGGTGCGTGCAGGAGTAATAATGAAAGAAAGCGTGCGGAACTTATATTATGATAAATTTAAATTTTCTTCGGAATGTCCCATCAAATTGTTTATATTATATTTTAATGGATAAGAGAAATTCCCTTCTAACGATTAAAACCATACCCCGTCATGTATGTATAAGTTGAGATAACCAAATATAGAATCTAATTCCAAACAACACTTACAGTAGCACTGAAACGGGTAATTTCGTGATTTCTCTTTAATGCTTTTTTCGTTATATCCTTTCGATGCAAATATTCTTGCATTATTTAGTCAAATTGATGATTTAATTAGTATCGGTATGACATGGTCTGAATTTCAAGTTGAAGGTGAAATCTAATGGTAATTGAATTGGTCCGGTGGAATAATTATGCGTTAAGTGAAGATTTTTAGTGTGATAATTATCAAACAATTGAAAGGGGCTGACCGTTTTAGGTAAATACAAATGAACGGTTGTTGAAAGTAAAGCACAGCTGAGTTGAGAAAATTGTAGTGTTTGTTCGAGGTTGTTTAAAATAGCGCAATTTTCATGATCAAGGATTCTTTCAATATACATTATGTATTTATTTACTATATTTGAATTGAAAATTGGAATGGAAGAATTATATGGTCTTAATTGTTTATATTTTATTAATGATTTAAAAAGTTACATTAGGAAAATTAACACAGAAAATCATGATATGCGTAGATTCACGTTCACATCGATATTTTGATGAAACTTTCTCGAAACAGAAAACCACCTGAAAATTCAGCAAAATATGCTGCAACGCCTTCGTTAAAAAACTATTTTATTTGGGTATTGGTTGAATTATCCATTTTAGTTATCGGTGTTGTTGGTGTATGTTGAGATACATCAATTTTTTATTAGAGCTGAAACTTCCGCGCAAAATACGTGTATCTATTGAGTTCGAAACATCTTTGGATAAATACCAACATGCTCCTGAAGTTGCATATCCTTTAAATGCTGTGACACTTCCCAATGGCATCTTTTAACCCTAGCAATAACTAAGATATCATGCACCTTCGATTATTATTAACCTCACCGGATAATTTGTATGTGTGCTAATTGATAGATAAGGTTAGGATAGATAGATAGATTAGGTAGTAATATCTGATGAATCACTTTTCAAACAAGTCAAACATACTAAACGTACACTTCTTCTATCGGTCAAAGCATGGTGACACTTTTTTGGGGTTTTGAAGAGTTGTTGATTATTTACAATCTGAACAATCCATGTTAAACTGATACTAAGCGAATAATATAACGATAAACGATACACAACCAGAAAGTTTGAGCCCATGCGTTATTTCTTTCACCAATATAAGGTCTTCGCTTACAAAAATGACATTTTAATGATTAACACCCCATACAATTTAGAAAATTTTAATGGCCTCCCTTTTCCAGATTTGATCCCTATTGATAATATTTTATTGCGTAGGTTAATTGATCATTGAAGAAGAACTGATTTATTTCACGATAAAGAAATAGTATCTGCTCTTAATAAATAGTTGGTACAAAAAGAAAATAATTTGAAAGGCATCAAAGAAAGACCTAGTTATCTATATATAGATATATATATATATATATATATATATATATATATATATATATATATATATATATATATATATATATATATATATATATATATATATATATATATATATATATATATATATATATATATATATATATATATATAATAATATATATATATATATATATATATATATATATATATATATATATATATATATATTTGGGGAGATTATGTTAAAAAAATTTAATTGCCCGAAAACGTAGATATACCTTCATAATTTCTTCTATGGCATTAATTCTAGAACACTCGTTGTATTTGGGAAATAATAATAATACATAATTATGCGTTTGTTTGTTTAATTGTATTGTTAGTTTAAATTGATGAAAGGATTTATTCTTCTTTTGAACTATTTATATCAATACGGCTAAAAGTTTTGGTTTATAGTCTCCAATGTTGTCCAATATTTTAACATATAAATGAACACAGATACGCCATTAGAAATTTAATTTAATACAACTTAATAGTAGATTACAAGATATATCCAAATTGGGTTATTGTTTTTTACATTTATGTATCCATAAATTTAAAAACAGACCCGTCTTTTATAGTTTATTTGACCTGCTTATATCATTGAAATATGTTTATAGCAAATTTCGACAATTTAGACCAACCAGATTATAAAAATCCAAAAATTATGAAGTTTGTGTCATTATTTACGATTGAAGCAATATAATTGTAAATACAGTTTGTGTAGGTTAGATCCCTAGAAATATACGCTTTGAAAGTAACCGGTAATCTATTAAATTTCGAAATAAATTCATTAGAAATTATTTAATTTTTAAATAACGAAATTATTAAATAGATTTGTTGACACAAGAACAAGCATTATTATATGGTATTTTATAGTAACTAGAGACGAGAAATAATGTCGTTTATGTGATCACAGTTTTCAGGAAAGCAACATTCAAATGTTTACTCTCACGCTCACTAAATTTCGCTTCGCCCCTCATCAGCTTAACCCTCTCTTACTCTATCACCTTCTACCATCTCCATAGGTCGATTTGTTTGAGTTTTGGCATTTCTCTCTTCCAAAGTTCGTTGTTTTCCATTGTATATATATATGACTTGATGTAGATCCAATAAAAACATCATACTTCGCCGATTCGCAAAATAACACGATATTAAAATATTGCTAGAACAGCAACATTTGATTTTCTAACCGTGTTCAAAAAGTAGAGTTGTTTTCTATCTCCGAAAATATGAGCTACATTGACAGTGTATTTGAATGTTTTGGTACTGAGAAAGAACCATTAGATATATTAGTGACACATAAAACAATATTTCGTCAATTTTGGTCAATCGTCAAAGAACAGCATTAACACCAGCATTTATAACATTCTTTGAAGAAGAAAGAAGAAAGAAAGAAAATAAGACCCCTAAATTAGTGCCTACAGGATATTAACGGGATGGTAATGAGTCGATGCAAGAAACTCGCAGGCATGATTCTATTCCAAAAAGATCGTGCTATCCGTGTGATAGAATTGTATTCTCTATTACGATGTGTTGTCTAGAGGCGAGACGATTAAATTATATATAATAAGTGTACCCATAAGTAACGTCATCTACTGACAATAATTTAACTTGATATATCATGACCTATATTGAGGTTAAATATATTTATGTTTATTTGGTCTATTATTAAATTTTGAAAAAGTGGATTTAGTTCTATATTAAACACTTGATGCTTTATGGGTTTCAAAAGTATAACAATGCCACTAACACCATATAATGTCATTTATACTGGTGCCTTAGATATCAGAACGTGTCGGCATTAGTTTATAAAATTTATGAACGGCGATTTCAGTATTTTCGATGGTAAAAATTTGGAGGACTAGTTGAGTTTTATAATGATGTTGTTGGCTCAAATTGAAGCTAATCTCAAACAAACCATCCAGAAATTAATCATAAAGCTTAAAACTTCATGATCCACAATATAACGGTGTTTAAAATAATTACAAAGAGAAGAAATATGGATTCCATATCAATAATTTTGTCTAGGTCAGGCAGAGATTTTTTCTTTAACAAATTATTGCTGAAGATGAAAAGTGAATTCTATACATCAAATTATATAAGAAAAAAATTGATAACGTCAGGGCAATCACTTTTGCCCACTCCCAAATCAGGTCTTCACCTTAAAAAAGTATTGTTAGTATGGCGCATTTTCACAGGAATTATTCATCATGATGTTCTGCATCCTAATGAAACCGTAAGTACTGAATATTACAGGGCTGGGCTCCAGCTCCATTAGTTTATCCATAAACAAATACAGACTACACAGACTACTAGAGACACTACTAGAAAACACACTAGACGACACAAACTAGAAAATTATTAAATAATAAATTGCTAAGCCTTATTCACATAGTTATGAGATCTGGTACTTTTCCATCATCACTTATTCCAGCCTCTGTAGTATTATCTGAATAGGAACATACTTCAGATAATAAAATATATCATGCAATAACTGTTTGATAATGCAGTGGTGATGTATGATCTTGTGTTTAGTGATAGTGATAGTGAAGTGATAAAGCAAGATCGTCATATGATATACCGTGAGATTGAGGCATCCCTGGGCATTAGTATGATAAGCATACACAAGATTTACACGAACATTTAAGCGTGAAAAAGGCAACCGCTCAAAAAAAAAGCTCGTGTCGAATGGTGCAAAGAAATGATCAAAAAAAATCATGGTGCGTCAAAAGCCGTGTTTAACATCTACACAGTTGACGAATCTTGGATCTATGCGTATGAGGCCGAAAGTAAACAGCAGTCGACTGTATGGGTCTTTCAAAATGAATCAAATCGAACCAAAGTTGTTCGCGCAAGAAGTACATCAAAGCAAATGGTCGTCTGTTTTTTTGGGATAAATGGGCATGTGGCTACAGTGCCACTAGAGAGTCGTAGAACGGTCAATTCTGAATAGTACACAATCATTTGTTTGCCAGAAGACTTTGAACAAATAGAAAAATAACCAGCGACGCAGGATCATTCTTCACCATGACAATGCGACCTCTCACACATAGGACCAAGCAACTCAATATTTGACCGGTCAAAATATCGAATTGATGGGTCATCCGTCGTACAGTCCTGATCTGGCACCCAATGATTTCTTTTTGTTCCCGTCCGTGAAGAATAAACTAGGTGGTCAACGATTTGCGACGCCAGAAGAGGTTGATGCGTTCAAAATGCATGTTTTGGAGATACCTCAATCGGAATGGTAAAAGTGCTCTTAAAATTCGTTCAAACGTATGCAAAAGTATATCGATCAACGCGGAAAATATTTTGAAAAACGATAAAATAATATGATAAATATTGGTTTTTGTTTATTATTCGGATACATAAATAGCAACCCTCGTAAAAAGGAATAAATAAGCTGTGAAAAATATTTTGAAAAATCATTAAAATAAAATAGTTGGTAGAAGTATTACTAATTATTATGAAAATAGCCTTTAAAATTAGTTACTCCTGTTAATTTAACGTAATGTCTAACAAATCCATTTTGCTAGAAATGATACCCATATATCACAATAAAAATTGTGTTGGAAAATAGTTACATTACATATTATTAGCTATTTCTATTATTATATAGATATGAATAAATGTGGTAAATTATAATTCCATTTACCAATAAAACCTGACATTAATAAAACTATTAATCAAATATGCACATTAAAATATTTAAAAAAATCTATTTATTTAGGGAAGTATTAATCCAATTTCAACTGCTGTTCCTATTCAGTTGAATATTTAATATTTTAAATAACACTGATGAAGTGAATAAAACACTCACGAAGTAAATAACACTGACGGAATTACATTTATCAATCTGGTTTTCTTTAAATTCGCTCATTTTGTATTGCGTGACCCGTTCGATACTTAAGACTTGACAGGGAACAATCTACTTAAACCACAAATCGCGAACTTTCTTTCATTTTGAATTTTAAAAGCAAGTTTCGAAATAAAAAATATTATAGAATACGTGTTATCCTCATTTTGTAACTCATTTTTTACGCCAGTTTTTTGTAGTGCTTTCATTTAGTGATCGACACTAAATAAAAGTAAAAGTTAATCGACGAAAATTGTGATGAGAATGTGACGGTTGTAATTGTTTTTTATATAGGGGAATTGCAAAATAAAAAAAACGAAATTTACAAATTGAAAAACTTTTTTAATCAAGTACTTTAAGTAAGTTTCGATCTCGATTTAGCAAAAGTTAAGATTTTTGGTTGTACTTTCGAAATAAATAATGTTCTCTGTCAAACTTATTTAGAAGTCATATGGAAGGTGTAGCACACCTCTTCATTTTTTGCAAAAAAATCGCAAACAGTATGGCAGTCATAAAAAGATCGATTAATAAATCACCTCAAACGAAATCCATTAAATTTTGTGATTTAATCCAATTTCGCTCATCTATTTAAACTCAAAAAGTATTGCAATAACGCACTACTTGTTTGATGAATAAAATTGATTAAAAAATTATTTAAAAATAGTTTTAAACAGCAATCAAGTATCGACTCTATAAATCGACTTAACATTATATAGATGTATGAATATCTCACAAATCGTAGAGAAATAATTTATTATTCCAATAATTATCAATTCTTTAAAAACGGTGACATGACATGGGCTGCACTGCAGTCTAAAATATTTCCAGACTAACTTTTTATGGAGAAATAGGTGAAGGACTTTCTTGGCAGCCCGTGATAAGGGACTGGATTGGGTGGATAGCAGCTATCACGAACATTTTTGATTTTTTATATTACGTAGGGCTATTCGAATAAAGTAAAGAACGTGTATTAAATTTTCCTAACAGCAATGCTTCCTAGTATTAAAAGTGTATTAAAAGTTGCACTTAAAGATTATGCATGCTCTCGTGCATGTTTATTGGTATAAATATATCAAGGAGAATTAACAGGCATTGGTCATGGCCCTTTCTTCTATTCATCAAAATAAAATTCATCTTAGAAGGGTAATTATATCAATTCATCGATTTAGAACCTAGAATACATGTTTTTAAGAAGATATTGATGTGCATTTGACGATATCTTGAGGACATAATTTAAGTTGGTTCCAAACAATTATTTCATTTATTGGAGTAAATCTAACTTGACTGAATATATTCGGAACTGAACTGAATGGTATATACATAACCACATACTGCCCAAATAAACGTAGAAACCCTCGAAGAACCCGATGCAACTGAATTCTCTCTACCATGTATCATATAAACCATATCTTGCTCAATATGACTTTGACATTATCACTTTATTGGCATATTTCTTGTGTAGACAGTATTTAAATAAGATGAACGAGTACCAAGACTTCTATCGGCGTAAAATCGAACAGCTTATCATAGATGACCTTCAACCATGAAATCAAATGGAATTTTCTTAAAAGTATAATACATTTTTGAGAATACATTATATTGTATCGTGGATGTTGGTATGAATTTTGAAAAGAAATTTAAATATTTACGAAATATGCCACAAAATATTTTTTTTGCATAGTTTATATCATTAGTTCTTACTGGAGTATCATTATTAATAGTAATCTTAACACAATGTAGCTGCAGTGAAATAATATTCTAAAGACCTAAGGAATAAGGTTATGGAATTGTTATTGTTGAATATTTCGCTAGATACTCTAAAAATAAAGTTGATAGAATGTTGATTTTTTAGAATACGAGACATTTTAGTTGAAGGAGAACAAAAATAAGTAGACAATATTATGGTATGACAATTGATGGTATGACAATATATGGTATGACAATTCTATAATAAATCTGATGACATTAAATTGTTTTTTAGATATCAGAGATCTACGAAGAAAAGTGTATTGGGATGGGTTATAGTTACATTTTCTGATTTGATGCTGCTTATATTGTAAGCATAAAAGTAACGATGGAAAGATATTTGAGTGACCCAAAATCTTGTGCTTATTTAACCATTTCTTCTATTGGAACCTTCGGTATGAAACACTAAACTTGAAGAGATTTACCACTAAACACCAAATCACCTTTTTTTAACTTATCGACGCAGTTTCGCTAATCATGTTAGCATCATCGGGGGATGATTTAAACTCCATGAGATTAAATCATCTTCAAGTTTAGCGTTATATTCGCTGATAATATTCCAGATGTCAATATTTAAGAAAATGGTGACAGATCTCCACAAAGTGTTATGTTACTTATGCCTCAGAAACATGGCGCCTAACAGAGAAACTTGTTTGTAATTGTTGTTGAAAAACTTGAAAAACTTATTGAAAATTGTGGAAATTGGCAATAACACAACGAAAGATGGAAAGATCGATATTGGAGTAAGACTAATCGACATTACATCGAATATTTTCACCCATAGCAGATAGTGTTCCTAAATTATTTCGATTGTAACGACCCGTGTACTTCAGTTTCTTCAGACTCTTCATTGGACATGAACAACACTTGAAAATGCCAAATGAGATATTGGCAAAACGTCGTGACTCTTCATAAAACGAATGGAGCGACACCTGGAATGGTTTAGGAACATCTGAGAAACTGGGAAAAAGAAATCACGGGCGTCTAAGAACTCGATGGAGGAACGGCATACATAAGAATATTGAATCATCTTGTATAAGCATGACGACAGGCTGAAATAAATGGTGTCAAATTGCGAAGGCGTAAGGTCAGAAATGGAATAACTAGACGCTACATATGATGATTGTTATAGATGTACGTACGGCAGTAATTGAATAGGCAGGTTATCAAACGAAATATGATTGTAAAAAAATATTAAAAAATAAGCTTTATTTCAAATTATTTTTGAAAGAAAAATGGATAATGTAATTCAATAGTTTTTGCAGTTAATAAAGATAGCACTTTAAAGTGCAAGACATTTTTTGTAGAAGATGATAGAATACCGATTGTAACATATGACTTCAATTACTGTCCCAGTGTGAATGTGTGAGTGTGAAAAAATTCGGAAATTTGATCTCATCCCAAACAAGAATCCAATTATTAATGCTGGATGTTCAGTTGCATCCTAACAAGATCCTATTGGTACAGGATTTAAAGCCCACAGTGCTGCAATGCTTCACTAATTTTGAAGATGTTTTGTTTTCCACTTTTCGAAAAACTCTATAATTTTCCTTTATTTTAAATATATATTTATTTTCATATAGCTAGAGGTTTTACTATAATAGTTTTAAAAGTGCAAAAATTAATAGCCTAACCTATTTATCGCCAATATATTCTTTTCAAATATTCAGTATATATTTTTTTATAATACTAGGGTGTAACAAAAGATTTGACGTTTTTAAGGTACTTAGTTATTCACCTTTTAAAAAAAATATACCTGGCGGATATTCCTCTAAATAGAGGCCGTTATTTTCGGTGACCTCAATCCATCTTTGAGCCAATAACTGGACGAAAAACTCGACGCAGTCAATTTTTACATCTTCTTTAGTCAGGACTTTTTTCACGGTTGACCAAAGCTGGATATTTGTCGACCAGAACAGCGAGCACTTTCTCAAGTTCATCTGAGTAGAGTTATGAATTTATAGCCCTCCCATCCGGAACCAACTCAAAGTGAATTATTACGACTGATCTCTTATTCTCAACACTCGTTTCCGCTTCCCGGAACTTTTTGAAAGTAGCTGAACAGTCTGAATGGATACGGCACACTCCTCTTCTACTTCACAAATCTCACGAGCGGCGTCACCGAGCTTCGAAGTCTTTTTTAAACTTATGTTTGAAAATTGCCCTAAATTTGCAACTCATTTCACCTCTTTTTTTCACGTTAACAACCGTCAACTAGATATTTCGCAGTGCAATCACTTTAATACTGAAGAAGGGATGTTCAGTTCTCTGAGCAAAAAAGTGAAATCGGATTAAAATATTTTGAAAATACAGCAAATTAATTTATAAATTCGGTTCGTGAACTTGTGTGTAAATAGTCCGAAGCTGCTTTCTGCCGGTTATCGATCAATCATTTAAGTGTGATATTTACTCGATCATATTCTGCAATGTATGACAGCCTCGAGAAATTAGGTACATATAAAATTTACAAAAAAAACAGCAGGAAGTTACCGCCTTAGAAAACATTTAATTCATTCGGCGTGATATACCTGACACAAATAGTATCAGAATTGATTCATATCACCATTTAGTTTTCCGACTTCATTTCAACTAATATTTATTACCTCTCTTGATATCATGGTAATTTAATTCTCATTTGGTAAGTAATTTTCTTTCTATCAAAACTAATTTTCTATTGGCTTTCTTAATATGTGTCAGTTTCAATGGCAGCTGTCGATCAATAAAAAACGAACAAAAAAAACTGATTGACTTTGCTATATGCAATATTTGTTAGAATAAAAATACACGTATGTAAATTCGACTTAACAATCATAATGGTGAAACTCTATTCGACACAATATGCGATTAAGGAAGCAGAAACAAGAATAAAAAAACATGAATATCCCAATTTGACATTATTAGGTGACTGTCAATCAAATAACGTTATAAGCTAATACTCTTGGACGTTATAAACAGTTTATTTTAAGCATTAGCATAAGATTTTAAGTTCTTTAAAATTTTAGGAACGAATAATTCAAATTTTTCTATGAAATATAGTAAATAAACATTGTTGTTACCCGCCGCGGTGGTCAGATCGTCTAACAATCCAGTGATCCCGATTTTGAATCCTAGTCAGGGGGGTGATTTTTTTATATAGTCTACCCGACTTTAATGGGGCACGAGTTATGAATTTAGATGTCACAATCACGATAGATCATTATCGTTACTGAAATTTAAAAAAAAACTTTGTCAGCATAAATATTGGTTTGGTATATATACTTTACTTAGTCTTCACCTCTTCTACCCTACCAGGTGTAGAGGTTTGGGCTATCCATCATCCCCCTTGGTGGAATCTTCTCCATTTCCCTTTGTCTCAGGGCATCATCATCGCTCCATTCCAATCAATTCCCGCCGTGTCAGGCTTTCAACGATCGACTTGTTTCTCGGTCTTCCTCTCTTCCTCGCGCCATACACACCCATGGCCGACACTCTCTTCACCACCTGTACGCCAGACATCCGCACGAGGTGCCTGAACCATCACAATTGGTTTTTCTCAATTACTTCCAATATCCCTGTAACATCCATTCTCTCCTTTATCTCGGTGTTCCTTAGTCTATCCCCCCGTATCACCCCTTCAATCCTTCGCAACACTCATCGCGAATACTTGTAGTTTTGCTTTTTGCTGTTCAGACAACACCCATTATTCACTACCGTAAGTCTCTATAGGCTCTATCACCAGCTATATGGTTTCCTTAATGATTTCCCTTCTACAGAAAAAGGATTTGTACATTAAATAATAAGCTCTAGTCGCACTATCTATTCTGTTTGTTAGATCGCATTCTCTATTTCCCTTCTGCTCCACGATAACACCTAGATATTTGAATTTATCTGTTTCACATTTACGTTATTCACCATCACCTCTATCTTATCCACATTTATTCTTAGACCATGTTAGCTCATGTTATTTGTTCTGACATAATTTCTACAGTTTATTAGTGTAGAGATTGAATTGCCTCTATCAGGTGTTCTTTCCCTTTATTACATAGGGCCTGCCATATTCCTATCGTGGGAACACTGTCGAATACCTTATGAAGATCCACAAAACATCAATATAACTTATTTCTTATTTCAAAGATCTTTATCATAAATTGTCACAACTTAAAAATAAGATCCAGTGTGCTCTTCCCTGCTGTAAATCCATGCTGACCATCATCAATTTTAGTTTTTAGCACTTCTCTTAATATTCGTTCTAGTATGCGTTGATATATTTTACTCGTTGCACTCAATAATGAAATCCCCCTGTAATTATGACACATCGAGCGGTCTCCTTTTTAAAAAAATTACAAAATGATTGCTACATCCCAGTCCCTCGGTATATCTCTATTCCTCCATGTAGCATTTAATACTTTAAGGAGCATATCTGTTCCCGCTTTTCCCATATTCTTGAGCAATTCGACTCCAACCCCATCATTCCCCGCAGCCTTTCCATTTTTACACATATGAATTGCACTATTAACTTCGTTATACTGGGTAATGTTACCTTTGAATTCTTGTTGCTTTTCCTTTGGTCTCTTCTGATCAGTTACTGTAATGGCATCACCCTCTATATGTTTTATGTGGCTATTTTCTTATGAGTTATGTGACTACTGAGCTTTTAATGAATACCAGAACTTTTAATGTAGATTGATGTCTCAACAATTTTTTGAAAGTTTTCAGTGGATTAAAAAAAAATTTAATCCTTTCTCACGCAATCGCTTGCACTATCGACTTTTTAAAGTGGATATTTCTTTTCGTTCCCAAATACCAGAAATAAATTATCAGGCCGTGGAAACGGATACAAATGAGATTTCTGAGTGATATAAATTTCACATGGACGTATTATATTTTACTTCTAAATTAATTCAATAAATAATGGCAAATATATTTTATTTAGTTAAGGAAACTATTACTTAGCCGACTTCATAGTTTTCAAGTATCGTTTATGCTAAATAAAAGAGGAAGATTTTGAAAAAATAGACAAAGTGACCTAGGTATATAAAGGGATCATTTCCCATAGAAGCATTATATTTTACATCTAAATTAAGTCAATATATTGTGATAAATATATTTTTTTTAGTTTAAGAAACTATTACTAAGCCGACTTCATAGTTTTCAAATATCGTTAAAGCTAAATAATAGAGGGACATACAGTGGATTAAAATAAGTATTTGAACAAGAAGTTTTCTAAACGTGAAGAGATTTACCACTAAACACCAAATCACATTTTTGAAAATCTCGACGCACGTTTCGCGTAAATCATCTCCTGATGATGCTAACATGGTTAGCGAAACGTGCGTCGAGAAGTTCACAAAAGTGATTTTATGTTTAGTGGTCAATCTCTTCAGGTTTAGTGTTTCACACCAAAGGTTCCAATAGAGGAATTGAAGAAGTTTTCTCATTCAACAACTCATTTATTAATGAAGGGAGATAGAAGAGTATTTTTTAATGAATTAACAATGTATCTTCACATTAAGTCCCAGTTTAACATTTTTAACTATTTGGGTTTTCAACGAACAATTTATTTCTAAATAAAAAAGATTCCCAAATAACTATTTGATCGAAATAATATAATATGGTTTTAAATATTCTTGCTTGTAAACGTATCTTCTCATCTTTATAGTTGGGATTAACATTAAAGATAACTATTATTGATTCCCATACTCAAATTGCATTCGTTGTCTGACTAAAAATAATGTGTGAGAAGAAATACTGTATTGCCTTTAACAGGGTGGAAGACAATTTGTGAACTTTGTGAAAATAAACATTACCATTATTAATACTTAATTTTGAAATTGACGTATACGCTTCTTTTAAATACGCGTCGTTAATTATTATTAACTTACTTAACTGAAAACTTAATGCGAAAAATTGTTGCGTGGACTGTAGATTCGGGAAACTCTCCGTTCTCTGTCTCTGTTAGACAGGGACCCTCTCACTCTTTCTTTTGCGCATCTCAGAGATCAAGCTATGTTGGTTGAGCTGTACCAATTTTCCTATAAGTTTTAACTAGAAGCGTATTCGTCAATTTCAAAATTAAGTATTAATAATGGTCAATAAAACACAATTTTGTTCAAATACTCTATATTTTAAATTAGGCCTGGATTAGATTTAACAATAGAGATTTATTGACATCCAAACAGGTAAATTTTTTTTTAAATATAGGGTCATAGGGATGCATCTTAATTAGCATATGCATTATATATAACATAATAAAATAGAATATGAGTAATAATTAACTAACAATATACCTTAATGACTAACCTACATTCCTACATAATAAAATAAAATATGAGTGATAATCAACTAACAATATCTTAATGACTACTTAACCTAAATAAGGGTAATAATATCAAATAATATTTTACAGACACATTTACATTACAAAATTTACAAATTAACATAACTTATATTATTTTCATCAGTTACATTCCAGCCCTATTATCGTCATTCAATTCCTCTATTCCTGAAAAATCGTTTTCCTCTTGGTCTGACACATCACTTTCGTCGCTTTCTGAATCAGAATCGTTTTCGCCAAATTAATAATGATTTTTTCCACAACCCCATCTATTGTTGGGTCCTTCAAAATACATTGTTCCTTCAACCGTTTTACTCACTCACACCGAGATTTCCATTTGTGGGCTGAGAATTCCACAAAGAAGTCATCACAATGTTTAATCTCCTGATTAAATTAAAATTCACATTTTTTTTTGGCGACATAATTTTTCATTTCGGCCTAAACTAACTCCATGGGATTCAGATCTGAATGATATGGTGGCAGTCGCAATACGTCGGGACCCTTTGCAATAAAAATTTTATCTATTTCATATCTGTTGTGCCTTGGTTTATGGGTTTTTATAAGGTTGTAAAGTTATGATTTTAATATACTATCGTCAAAAGGTATACCTTTAAGCCGTAACCATTTTTGCATTTCCGCTTTTCTTGACAATAACGTTGGTGTAATTGCCACTTGTTTGTTATGGTATTGTATTATTATGGGGCATTGTTGATTACCACAACACTTTTCGGTTGCAAATTCGGAATAAGTTTCTTCGAAACCCATTTTTTGTAATTGTCGTAATTCATGTCATGATGCTAGTCGCCGCTTGTGCTGCTTGATTTCCATCTAATATAGGCATTAGGAACAAACTCATTTTCACCACCTGCATGTACTATGATCAGACGCGGTCCTTTTCCTATTGTTTTTTTGAAAGCCTTCTAAAGTTTCATCGCTCCATCCCTTTTCGTGGATGTATGATGAGTGAATGTACGTCTCGTCCATATATATTATAGAGCGAGCTTTTTCCCGGTGCTGACGCATTCTTCTAAGAAATTCAATTCTAATCAGTCTGATGGGCTGACGTTTCATTAGTATCCATCAATTATTCCTAACTTTTCTTAATCGAAAACCAATTTTGTGAATTTCTTTACGTGAAGATTCTGAATAGCCTTAGTAGCCAATATCATCTACAATTTTTTTATAAGTTTTCTTTAATGCAGGGACCGTCTTTTCTGTTATGTGGCGATTAACAATCGTTCTTCGCAAAATTGCCAAATCTCCGTCGTCAAGAATTTTTTTTTTACTCGTTTTTTATTGGGAGTTGATAATTTTGTTACATGGTCCGATTCAACTTCTTTCGCTTCACTTTTAATTCGGCGAATATTTCTAATGGAAACGCCCGTTGCTGCCCCATCAGTCGGAATATTATATTGATATATTACAGGGATATAATAGTTGATTGTAATTCATTACGAAAATTAAATGTTGAAAAACATGCCTTTTCTAGAGTAGCTTCACCAGCTACTGCTTCTGCTTGCATACAATTTATTAAGTTGCTAATTATCTCACCATTTTGTTCACTTAATACTTTGTTTTTTACTCTAGTTGTAAACGGCATTTTAAAATTTTCATTTAACATCTTTTAATAACACACAAAATATGACAAGTTTTAAATTTTCTGAACGGAGTGTACTTAACCGATGTTAACGCCACGAATGCACTGCTTCGAATGAGCTCACGGACGTTAGACTACCGCGCATCTTAACCTCGGAGGTCAAGCTATGTTGGTTGAGCTGTACTACGTTAATGTTGAATGTTTCAACGGTGCACAATGTCGTCAAACAAAAGAACAAGGGACACCCTCTGAGAAAATGAAGGACGTTCTGGATGCCCCTGGAAGTAAACCCACCGAGAACGATATCGTCAATCAAGTAAAAATATCACAGTTTACGTCGTTTTAAGTGCAGAACATTTAGCGTAAAATCTTTATAACTGTAACAAACACCGAAAAAACGGATGATTTTTAGAGACCTCTGATGGAATTCTGAATGGAATTAGCGTTTTATTTGGCGGAAATCCAAAACACCTCTTCAAATTCAAAATATAATCCCAATTATAAAGCACCGTGGAGGGAGTTTAATGGAATTCAGAACTTAATGGGAAATTCAGAACTTAAGGGAATCCAGAATGCAGAAAAGTATGTGGACGTGTGGCGCCGTAATTTGTTCAATAGTGAAAAAAAACTATAAAACTTTATCTGGAAGAATGTTATAATTTTCAACAGGACAGTAACCTAATGCATACAGCGAATAAGAAAAAAGGCTTGAAACTCCCCCTCAGTCGCCAGAAAATGTGTAGCATTTGTTCTATTTCAAAATTAGAAAACACAGAAGTTCAAATAAAAATAGCTTAATTGGCATATCAAGGGAAGAATGAACTAACATATCATCCGATGAGACCGGAGACTAAAACCAATTATAGATGCCCATAGAAAATAAACATTCATGAATTGTAAACTTTTTTTCTCGTTAATTGTGCAATTTATTTCGATTTATATCATGTTCAAATAGTTTTGGATACATGTTTTATCAAAAATAAATTGCTCGTTGAAAACTGAATTATTTAAATATGTTATACTAAGAAATTATGTGAAAATAATTTTTTAATTAATTAAAAAAAGACTACACTATCTCCCTTCATTTTTAAATATATTATTGACAAGACTTCTTGTTCAAATACTTTTTTACCCACTATATATTCTAAATTAAGGTGAGATTCGATGCTAACTAATCAGAAATACTTTATTTTATCTAAAGAATCAGGTTTTTTTTTTGGCTGACTGCTTAATTGAAGTAGCTAATGATAGCAATGCATGATTTCTTAACAAAACATTAATAAAACCTACCTTTATATTAAATAAGAAAACCATAACAGTAAGAACGTTAATTCACACCCTAAAAAAATGAAACAATGGGGTTTCTTCATTAAGGCACACATTTTGGTATCGTTTCGAGAACAACAGATTTCTTAATGTTTTTGTATCGTCATGGGAGTTAAATCATGTTGGATAATAAATCATTCTGAAAATCACCAACAAAGAAGAAATTAATCCATCTTAGTCGTCGGCTTTGATCAACCATAGACATACAAGCCGAGTCGTAATACCCATAATGTTTAAAGCAGATCATATTAGGTCGTGAAGTTATCTAGTAAAAAATCGAGATGATGATCTGACCATAAGCTGGTCATTAGAGTCGGCGGTTTATGTTGATGATGTTTACGAGGGTAGACTGACATTATTAAAAATTAATAACCAAAATGAAAATAATTTTACCATTTTAAGTCATACCATGTGATTAAAATTGATCGGTATTTTTTTTTCTTAGATTAATACAACCGTATATGACATGCATATGAAGTTTGAGCGCGATATGTCAATTGGTGTGTGTTTGACAGATGTTTTTTTTTTAGTCACGAAAAGTTGCTATTGATTTTTACTATGAATAAAAAATTGAACAAAGAATTTTGGTGAAATTTTGTATTTCCAATGGAATTTGTGAAACGGATGCATTGAGAATGTTGTAGATAGTCTACAGGAATTCTGCTATCTCAAGAACCAGAGTGTTTGAATGGCAAAGAGTATTTAGTGAAGGCTGTGAGATCGTTGAAAACTTGCCCCATGCCGACCGGCCGTCAACCTCTATTAGCGACGATAATAGCGAAAACATTTAAAAAATCGTCATTGAAAATCATCTTGTTGGCATTGGAGATATAGCAGAAGATCTTGGTATCTCTTACAGATTATCTCAACACATTTTTGTTGATATTCTGAGGATGAAACGCACCATCTCATACGGCTCTAATTGTGCGTGGTTTTTCGGCCAAACATATAAGGAAAACGATCGCTCAAGCACCCTGTTCTCCAGATATGGCTCCGAACGTTTTTTTTCTCTTCCCCAAACTCAAATATCCGCTCCGTGAAACGTTTTGACTCGATTGAGGACATTAAAAAGAATTCGCTGAAGGTACTGAAAGCTATTCCGGTCGAGGTGTATTCTAAGTGCATATATGATTGCATCAAGCGTTGGCATGTATGTATCAAATCATATGGAGCTTATTTTGCAGGCGATAATAAAGATTTGTATTAAAAATGTAAAAAAGTGTTTTTACCAGTCCCGGTTAATTTTGATAAAATCGTACATTTGGCAAAACATACTTGAATTAACTTTTTGTATCTTCTTAATTCTCTTTAAGACATAACTTTCTTTTAAGTTCTTAATATAAAGTTGTATTGTTGAAATATATATATATATATATATATATATATATATATATATATATATATATATATATATATATATATATATATATAATTCTTTACTCTACTAATCTTTTTGCAGCCGGGTGCAGTAACGGGTGTATCAGACTGTTTTTCGTTTTTGTTTTTACTGTTACGCGCTAAACCCATCTAGCGGGGGTGTCAAATAGTTGAGGGGCTTTTTAAGTTTAGTAGGGATGGATCGTTTTACAGGTCCACAATCCACATTTTGGGTGCGAGCGTTTTATAAAAACAACGATTCCTATTGTTCTAGGTCTATTGTTCGACGTCTGTACAGGACATATGTTAATTTAGCTATTATGAAAAACGTTCCCATTGCGAATTTAATCAAGCAATGGGTGCGCAGGTATGAATAGGCTAGAAACACAATGCCGGATAAATCAACTGAAACTCAACGGAAAAGTTTGCCGATCCGCGATAGTCTCTACAACTCCGCGCAGCTTCTCTACATTTTTACAGATTCACGATTCATCGCATTATTCGCAAAGATTTACATTTCCACCAAATGAACCAACTAACTAACTACTCGAATTCTGCAGGACAATAAAAAATCGTTTTAGGAGCTTCAATAATATATGGTTTCATGATGAATTGAATTTCCATAGCAAAGGCCACGTGAAGAAACAAAATTGCAGATATTGGGCTCCCGACAATCCGCTGGAACTGCACTAGAAACCATTGCTCTCAGGTTGTCGTTTGGGTTGCCATATCATGCGAAAGAATTATCGACCCCTACTTTTTTTAGGATAACCGTGGCCGCCCTCAAACTGTTAATTCCGATCATTATTGCCATATGATCCGGACTTTTTTGGCTCCAGAAAAGCAAAACTGGATTGGCTACAACCGCAATACATTTTCTAACAAGAAGGAGCAATTTCCCACGTCACAAATGATTGTTTAGCAGCTGTTTACGATTTATTCCTTGGAAAAGTGATTAGTTAGTGAGGGGACATCAACTGTTAACCGAGGAGTTCAGATTTAGAACCTGCTGATTTTTTCCTATCGGGCTACTTAAATGTTTTAAAGCAAAGAATAACAGACGAAATCCACGCGATTCCAAGAGTGATGCTCCAGCGGTTGATTGAAAATTTCAGTTCCAGGGTCAATGAGTGTGAAGAAGCGGATGATGCACATTTACAGATGGTTTTTCATAAATAAAAATTCAAAAACTACTCTGTAATTTAACAGCAATTAAACAAGTTTGAATTATTTCTGATGTTTTATTTTTGACGTATCAGAAACGAAAAACATTTGAAACACCCTTTGTTTCCAGTATATTGAACGTATAATTTTAATAAATAGGGCTTTCTTCTACATACTTCAGTGGTATTTAGTCAATATTCTCTCTAGATTATTTAATTTAATTCTTGTTTTACATAACCTTCATTTAATCCTGTAACATATGATTAGAAATTTATTTAAACTTGTGCTTCTCTTCTTCAGTTCTTCACTCGTAGGGTCTAAAAGTACCTCCTCTTGCCATAGATCCATTCCTTTCTTGGTCTATCTACTCTGTGCTATTTTATACTGAATTTCTTCTCGAATCACACCCCATATATTATGATTGACCAATGCTATTATATATTAGTCTAGTGCCTTCTTCATTTCCCTACACAGGATCGAATTACACGAATGTATATATACTTTCACAACAGACATTTCAGATTTCCATAGTAGCCATCCATTCCGTAACAAAGCTATATACGGTTCATAAACAATTTGGCAATTTTTTACAATCAAGGCTCAGACAGCCTAAGAAAACAATTAAAAAACTGATAATAACGTATTCATATAGTTTCAATACCTATAAACGAAGGTAGAAGATAATTTTCCGATAGATCGCAATGCTATTGCAAACGTGATTGCATTTCAGAAAAGTGGCTTAATAAGTAGTATCGCTTCATGACATTTAAGACAATATGCCATTTGCAGACACCAATGCAGATAAGTTCGACATTTTTATTATCCTGGCAAAAAAGCGAATTCATTAAGCGCTTTTTGCAAGGAAAAACCATCTGGCAAACCGACTAAAACTTTAAAATGAATTATGAGGACCCTGTACCTTTACATCTTATATTTTAAGTTAACTTAATTTCAATCTGGTCAAACCAGTACCACTGAGTCACTACTGAGGAAATGATGAACAAAATTCATGATGTGGTGTTGGCCGATCGCGTAGCATTCTATCTATTTCTAGCATTAATCCATTACAACTTATAATATATAATAAACATAATACTACAGGCTTATCCATTTCGTGATTCCGAAAATACAGCCCTGTATTTTGATGTCTGTCAAACTTGGAACAACGCGTTGGAATTGTTAAAAGTATAAACAAAAATGGCCATTCGGCCGTAGACACGTTTCGATCCGTACGAGCAGAATGTGGTCGCCACAATTGCTCTCCTGAGCGCACAATTTCCACTACAGCCAAGAAATTTGAAAATACTGGGTCTGTTACGCATATGGACATATGTGTGAATGGAAGACATGTGCAATATCGTAACGCTCGATGGAAAATATTGCTGCTATTAGTGAAAGTGTCGCTAAAGACACAAATTTACAGTTTCCACGGCGGTCTCAACCTATGGGCTTGGTCTCTCAATCTATGGTCTTGTATGGAGTATTTTGCATCTGGATTTGCATCTTCATTCTGACAAAGTTCAACTCACGCAAAAATTTAAGTCCGCCGAGCATATACCGATTGGGTGCTTAAACATTCACCTGATTTTTCGAACAAAATCTTCTTCAGCGATGAGGCTCATTTCTGGCTCGGCGAATGCGCAAAATAAGCAAAATTGCCATATATGGGGTCTGCAAACCCACAAATGATTGTGGAGAGTTTATTGCATCTGCAAAAGGTGACTCTTTCGTAACGCTCGATGGAAAATATTGCTGCTATTAGTGAAAGTGTCGCTAAAGACACAAATTTACAGTTTCCACGGCGGTCTCAACCTATGGGCTTGGTCTCTCAATCTATGGTCTTGTATGGAGTATTTTGCATCTGGATTTGCATCTTCATTCTGACAAAGTTCAACTCACGCAAAAATTTAAGTCCGCCGAGCATATACCGATTGGGTGCTTAAACATTCACCTGATTTTTCGAACAAAATCTTCTTCAGCGATGAGGCTCATTTCTGGCTCGGCGAATGCGCAAAATAAGCAAAATTGCCATATATGGGGTCTGCAAACCCACAAATGATTGTGGAGAGTTTATTGCATCTGCAAAAGGTGACTCTTTCGTGCGCGTTATGATCTGGTGGTGTGCCTGATAACCGATTATTTTTGACCAGAACTTGAAGATTTCAATCTGAGCGATATGTGATTCCAACAGGACGGCGCCACAAGCTACACAACATGACCAATTTTGGCTTTATTGCGCGAGAAGTTTCCAAGCCGCGTAATTTCGAGATTGGGTGATGTCAATTGGCCGCCGAGATCATGTTATTTCACGCCGTTGGACTTTTTTTTTGTGGGGCTACGCAAAAGATCATGTTTACTTAGACAATCCTCAAAGTCTTGAGCAGTTGCCGAGATACCAGGCGACATGTTCCGAAATATCATCGAAAATTGGCTCAAAAGGATTGAGTCGTGTAATTCACGTGATGGACAATTTAATGATGTTGTATTTTAAACTTAATGGCAAAGTCCAAGCAATGAAATAAAAAAAAATCATGAAAATCTCAATTATTTGAGTGCTTTTTTAATTTTACTTTCCGAAACACAAAATGGATAAACTTTTACATATAATCTACAAACATATAATCCATTATAACATTATATCTATTTGTTAACTGCGAACCAAACAAGGAATGGAGAAACTATTTAACAGTGGTATTTAGACATGCACAAGGGTAATCCGAAGAGTTTTCTCAGCGATTCGTAACTCTTGAAGCAACATGAATTCAACCATGAACAGAAACAACCATACACCAGAACAGAATACCCACTCTTTTGAGAATCGTAAGGTATTAACTTCATCAATTTGGAAAAATGGAAGACGATGTTAGGGGAGTATTATGCTGCACTATTAATCAATTGAAAAATGAATGAAAATTAAATTAAATTTCATTAGAGTTGTTAAAAGAATGCGCTCATTTAGCGAAGAAAAAAGTGCTTTTTCACCACGATAATGTATCTATCCATTTGGCCGCCACTACTACAGAGAAACTGCTCAATTTGCGCTACGAATTGATGTCGCATCCATCCTATTCTGTGAACTTGGCCTCCTCTAACTTTTTTCTCATTCGAAACATGAATATATGGCTAACTGGAAAGAAATTTATATCAAATGAAGAAATCATTGCCGAAACAGAGGAGTATTTTGAAGAGTTTAACAAGTCGTTAGACATCAACTAATTTTTAGAAGTCTTACTTTTTTTGAAATATATAAAAAAGTTGTTAAGTGGTGCGAAGTGTAGCGAGTTAAAATGAGAGTACGTTAAAAAACATGTCGATTTCCTATAAAAAAATAATTTTCATTTAAAAATAATCTGATAGTTCACTCGTACTTCCAGAAACAAGACAATGTATTTAAAGCTTCTCACCAGTTGTTAGTGTCAACCATTGTCAGAATTCATTAAAATCTACTCTTAAATTTCAAATCATTCCATTTCATGTCATGAAAGGAAATAAAATCATTAACTTGTAAAATAAATTTCCAAGTGATTATGGGTTTTTAACAATTTTCTTTCTGTCATTTTAATTAAATTGCCGTTTTTATTTATTGAATGCTTATCTTTGATACATTCAATGACCATTAATGTAAAGAGTTGCCAATATATCGATTTAAAATATTTTGAAACAATAACCAACAGTATTTATAAACAACAGCGTCAATTTCAAAACTTTTCAATTTAACCTCGTAGTTACTTCAAAACGGTATCTTGTTCAAAGTTTCGTGGACATAAAGACGAAATTTATAATATTATAAGAGATAGTCCACGAACGTTGTCGCTAATATAATTGGTGTATTAAGGAAACGATTTAGCCATAATTTAGAATCACGAAGAAGATGTACAGTTAATACCTGAAGGCAGAGACGGTGCCGGCGGATTTGCAAGTAAACTTTGTCACGGTAACAGTTTCGTTTCGTGTACCTTCTTTGAGTTTCTAAACTTGAATTTTATATTTGTACTGTGCATATCTAAAATTAAACAATATTTACCGTAAAGTTTTTATCAATTTGCAATGTCATCATTTGTATCAGTTACCAATAAAAACAAGTGGTTTTGAATATAAACAACGATGGGAAAGGTAACCGATGAAAATGAAATTATAGAACATTATTTCCTCATAGTTTTAATTATTTTTTGTTCGATAACAATTCCATGTGAATCAATACATTACTGAATGTATTTATAAAAGTTTTTGAAGCACCTCTGGATTTAATTTTTGATTACATCACCCATACTGCTGTCGAAGCCTGTTAGGGGGGAGCCTTAAGTAGGCATTTTCTTAAGAGAAAGGGAAAGGCAAATAATTTATGTAAATATCTATTTAGTCTATTATGTAACACATTGTCTATGTAGTAGTGAGTCTATAATATCTCTTCAAAAATTATCATCTGCATTACCACATCTGCTTTCATTTTAAAATATTTTCCATTCAAACGATAAACGAGGGAGAGTAGCAGATGGTAGTCCATGGATGCGATGTTAGGTAAATAAGGGGGGCAATCGTGGAGCAAAACATCCCACTGGAAGCTTAACAATTTTTCCTAGGTTCTAATCGAAACGTGTTGTTGTGCATTGTCATGATAAAATACGACGCCTATCCTGGTTGCTAATGTTGGCGATCTTTTCTTAATTAATATTCTCATCCGATCTAATTGTGAACTATAGAGGTCGGTCCTGATATTTTGCTTGCATAGAAAAAACTTAAAGTATATGGGCCTCTTCCAATCCCACTAAATGAAAAACATAATTTTCTCTAAATGAAAGCCGTCTTTGGCCGTATTTAAAAGGGCAACTTCCATGATTTTTTTCACTCCATGTTAGTATACATAATCTTCTTTTCTCCGGCTCTTCGGAAATGGAGCGCCAATTTTTTTCCAGCGAAAAGTTCAGCTGATTTCACTCTCTAAGTTCTTCAGGAACCCACGAATTTTATGCGCAAACGTACTCATATGAACGTAAACGTTGAAAATAAAACAGGCATTAATAATACGTAAATAAACATAACACATTACATTAACATTGATGAAAAGGTATATATGAAATATTTTGTGGTCCTAAATCCGGAAATTATAAGCTAATTACTGGAACACGTACAGTTTTTTTGTTACTGGGGGTCGGTAGTAAGAAAAAAAGGAGATAGCATATTTTGACAATCTAATATGTATTTAATATAAACACGTAAAATGTGTTAAATCTATGCAAAGACATTACTGAGGATGTTGTGAATAAAAAATATATTACATGAGATGCATTACACAAACTTTTGTATCTGTATGGCGTCGCTTGCAGCACCCAAATTTTCCAGAAAAAAATCCAAATGGGAGTGTAAAAAATGCATATTTAAGGACATTTGACACCCTAGTATTTCATAGACTTTCAAGAGTACACCTATGAGGTTTTTACAGTTTACATCTTTTTTGTTGCGCAGAAATCCTTTAACTACACTTACAAAATGCTTCCAAGTTGCCAATTCCTTTTCTTTTAATTTTTCATGAAAACGGAAATCACCTAGAAACTTCTTTGTTTGCGGTCCAATATGCATGCCTTCTTTTAATTTTGCATCACTTAATTGAGGAAATATTTTTTTTTAGGTACTTGAAACAATTACCTTCTTTGTTCATGGCTTTCACAAAGTTTTTCATTAGTCCAAGCTTAATATGGAGAGGCGGAAAATCAGCTTTTTTGGATGAACAAGGGGGGCAAATTTTATATTTGATGTACCAGGTTCAAAAGACGTTCTATTAGACCAATGTTTGTTACTCTAATGTTCTTTTGTTGCCCTACTGTCCCATAGACACAAAAAAATAGCAATACTTTGTACCAAATAATTCCTTACGTTTGTACTCCAAAGTTAGGTATAAATAATTTCAATCACTTCATGTTATAAAGGAGAAGCAGATACTTTATTTAGGAGAAGCTGGGTTATTTCTATGAAAACGGGTTTTAGCAACTACCTAAATGAAGCGCAAAAAGAGCATTCTCATCAATGTTACAAAAATCATGTCGACCTGTGTTATTAATCCCATACAGACTTTTGTTTACAAGCGTTAAAAGAGCATCTAATGGAAAATTCCTACGAACTACCCGTTATTAAAATGTTTTTACTTCATCCCTAGTTACAGCTTTGGTAATTGCCACCGAATCGGTTGTAGAAGTCGCACGGAGCTAAATTAGGTAAATATGGAGATATCAAAGACTGTGTAGCTAAGAGCAAGATTACAGGCGAATTTCGCTTTAAAGTGAGAAATACTTTGGATTTAGTTGCTTTCTGAACGATTTTTTCAGTTCCAATTGCTCTGAGCGGTCTTGACCATTGATCATCTTCAATACGTTCACTAATATTATAAACTAAAAAACCTTATAATGACTCACTATATCACTACCATAAAAGTCTATGTTACCGAACTTAAAACTTAATGTTGAGACATTGTTCCGTTGTTGTTTATTTTACCAACAATCTAAGGATAGTAATAATTATGAATCAGCAAGGAAGGTAAATGTTTCAAATCTTTTTTAACTATTTATACTAACTAAAGGATTTGCGCGTCTTCATTTGTAATTACTTTATGTTTGAAATTCCATATCATTTTAGGTTTTCAATATTTTTCGTTTAATAGTCAAAGCTTATATATATATATATATATATATATATATATATATATATATATATATATATATATATATATACTATTATGATCAAAAAGTAAAGTGATTTATTTTCCAGTCTCTTAAACAGTTTTTATTCTCGACTTTTAATATTGCCTTCAAAACGGCCAGCTATTTAACTTGAATGACTTATATGAACTCAAAATGGCGTCCATGAAATTGTTTGATTTTTAGAGGAAAATTTGCTGTGCGATGGTCGGTATCGCGATGCGAAAATCATGAATCCTGCACATAACAGAATTGTTCTGTTAATATATTTTCTTCTTTAATCAGATCAGCTAAAATAGTTGAAGTAGAATAACAAGCAGGCTTTAGTTGTGTACTAAAATTTGCTACTTTTAAAATTTAAATGTATGTTAATGAAAACACTAATTGTAAATAGCTTCTGACAATGCCAACAGAAATATAAAAAAACGTGAGACCGCAATATATCCGACATTATTACACCAATCAATGTTTTTAATTTTTAGTAATTAAATAAACAAGTATATTATAGACACACTCTACTGTTCTCAATTCAAATGTCAGGATCATAGACATGAATTGCGTAAAATAGAAGAAATATTATTATTTAAGTAATGCAATTTTTTTATTTGTACCATTTCGTTATTCGTACGACATCCATGAAAAATTGAAGGCCACAGAAAATCAAAGTGAAATAATTATTTTTTTAATAGACAATTTGTATAAAACTTGCGTATTTCAATTAAATTACTAATTAATTTTACTAAATATTGTCACGTGCCCTGATTTTGATAGTTACGAATCCATTTTAGGCGAAATGGGCTACAGGCAAATTGAGCAAAATATCTCCGGGGTCGTCGACTCGTTTTGTGACGTCAGTTTAGCGTACAGGATATCCGAAAAGCTTCTTAATATTGAGACATGTTAATTAGCAGTTTTGATGTTTAGTAATTAAGTCGGTGTAAGCTACTAACACATTTTTGTGTAACTGCAAATTTACAGTTTACTCTCCATATGAGGAATTGAAACATTTTCAATATACGTATATGTAGATATGAGATAATATATGCAATTTTACGGTTTCATGACGGCCAAATAGCATTAGTAAATAGAATCAATTATTATTTTGTATTTTAAACAATATACAGTATTGGCCAATAAAATAATAGTGGCGGAGCCTTATTAATATATTTTGTTTAATCCCATTTTTACGTTGTTACAATATTAATTTTCCAGAATAAATTTGCCGATCATATAAAATGCATACATTCTATTAATCCAAATATAAACAATTATTTTATTCAGAATTATACGTTGATGAGATATTTTAGAAAAAAATACTTGGTCAAAGAAACAATGATTTTTATTACAAATAAAAAAACTGAAAGGCGTAATTCTCTAAAACTGTTTAATCTATATAATTACTGAAGCTTAGTACTTTGTAGCTCGATTTCGACATGCTTCGACAGGTATTGAAAACTAATTATGTCTGAATTTCTTGCCACAATGTCTTCTTGTTTGCTATTTTCTTATCTGCAAGGAATCGTGTTAGCTTTCTCCAAAGGTTGTCGATCAGATTTAGATCCAGAGATTGTGGAGGCCACTCTAACACTTTAATATGTTTCCTTTTGAACCACTGCTTTACCAAACCCACTGTAAAGGCATCTTCTCTTCAGCCAAAGATAGCATAATTATCTCTAACTTAGGTAATTTTTTTTTGTCATATTTTCTTTTATCCAAAATATTGGACTACAATTTGCCATCAGAACCAAATAAATTAATTTTGGTTTTATCGCTAAAAATAATGTTTTTCCAGTTACTTTGGAAATCTTCATTTTAGTTTGTTTTGGCAATTTTTAACCTCTGTTTTATATTTTGTTTACTTAAAACGACTTAAAAAACTTTTCTGTATCTTCTTTTATCGTAAATGTCGCCTTATGGTTCTGGTGCTGATACTTCTGTGTAATAGTTTTTTGTAACGATAGAGGTAGCGGAATGATTTTTCAAAGCCTGGCGTACAACACCGTTATCCGTTTTTTAATCGTTTTTCTTGGACGGCCTCTGTTTTCTTGTTGTTTTTTGTTACATATGATTCTTTCAAAACTGTATCAATTACAAATAATAACCGTTTGATTGCATTCGTATTGAATTAGTATTTGCCGATACACCATAGTTTTGTAGTTCAATTTCTTCCCTAAACTTCTACCGAGGGATATGGGCTCCCCTCAGCCCATCAACCTTGATTTATTTGCCTAATAGACTATCTCCCTAAAAGCTTATCGGTTGACGAATGACCAGCGAGTTTCATCTACATTAAGATACAACGAGGGTTCCTATATATGTATCCGGAATTGGCAATAATAGTTTTCCTAGGCACCATCTCTCATATACATCGTAAAGTTTGGCATTGTTGACTGACGCTATTTGTGTTCTTTAGTGACTTGAAAATTTCATGTCAGTAAGCTCGTGAGTATGTTCATGTAATGATTTACTACGAACTTCGATGTGAACTTCTCAATAACAGCGCATCGATCAACTTACTTCGACTTTTGGTGATGAAGCACCATCTAAAACGACTTTATACCACTGGTTTAGTGATTTCAATCGTGATCGTCGATTACTCATAGAAAAATTTAAAAAAGGTTGTCCAAAATCGGTTGTTGTGCAAGAAAACATCGATACTGCGCACGAACTGATAAAGCAAGATCGTCATGTGACATACCATGGGATTGAGACATCCTTGGGCATTAAATTAGTATGACCAACATACACAAGATTTTATTTGAACATTTAGCCGTGAAATATATGTGTGCGCGTTGGATTCCGCATAATTTAACAATCGCTCGAGTCGTGGCATGAAAAAGGCTCGTGTCGATTGGTACAAAGAAAAGCTAAAAAAATACAATCGTGGTGCGTCAAAAGCCGTATATAACATCTACACAGGTGACGAATCTTGGATCTAAAAAATATACGAAGTGTATTATACGAAAATAAACAGCAGTCAACTGTATGAGTCTTTCAAAATGAACCATACCTTTGTTCATACAAGAAACACTTCAAAGCAAATGGTCGTCTGTTTTTTTGGAATAAATGAGCATGTAGTTACAGTGCCACTAGAGAATCGTAGACGGTCAATTCGGAATGGTACACAACCATGTGTTTGCCAGAAGTCTTTGAAGAAATAAGAAAAAACAACTAGTGACCCAGGATCATTCTTCAGCATGACAACGCGAGCTCTCATACATCGGACCGAACAATTCAATATTTGACCGGTCTAAACATCGAATTGATTGGTCATCCGACATAGAGTCTTAATTTGGCATCGAATGATTTCTTTTTGTTCCCATCCATAAAGAATAAATTCTGTGGTCAACGATTTTCGACGTCAGCAGAAGCGGTTAATGCGTTCAAAATGCAAGCTTTGAAGATAGCATGATCGAAATGCAAAAAGTGCTATAAGAATTGGTTCAAACGTAGGTAAAAGTGTATTAATCATCGCGGAGATTATTTTGAAAATTTTATACTGCTTCGAATTTTATCAGCATTTGGGTCGGTTTCAACTATATTAAGATATTCCTAGTAGCTCTAACTATATCGTAAGTATGTTTCATAAATTTATTATTATTTTTAGGGTAAGTTTCTTAAACCGCTGCTTTGATAATTTTGCAGTAAACAAGACTAGATCAGTTTTTTAGGGTAGGTCAAATATAGAAAAAACAACAAAATCAATGCAGATGTTCAAAGATTTCAGGCAGGCGTACGATCTGCTACAAAGAGCAGTGTTATACGCAGCTATGGAGAAAATGGGAATACAATAGTAAACATTCAACAATACACCATGGTGAAATTCGAGATCGGAGAAGGTTCGGTGCCCATCCACACCGGGGATGGATTTATACCAGTTCTGGTAAACATAGTTAACATGTTTAACAAAGTCACCGAGGACACAGATATAGACTTAAATAGAACAGTGATAAATATATAAAAATAGATAGTAGGATATGTATATGATTTAAACATATTAACATGATCGAAACGATTATTAATAGCGACCTTATATGAAATGAAAGAGAAAACCAAAAAAGTGGATGTAGAAATAAATATCGACAAAGGTAACGGAAGGAGAACTAACCTAAGAAGAGCACATAACCGGATAATCGATAAGTTTCTTCGAATCTTCGAATTGTTCTGCTAACAGTACTTCGAACCATATTTAAATGAGTAGCAATTTGGTATGGCCAGAAACCTTTTTGGTGCAAGGCAATAATTCGGGCCCTATTAAACGCAGAAATTTCAGTCCCAGACATTTTTATTGCTATACTGTACGATTAACACAAATAAACTAATGTAGTAAAACATCGTATAAATACATTGTTGGTAAATGTTAATAAAAAATCCAAAGATATTTTTGGCACGTTTATGTTTATTAATTAAATTAAAGTTATCTAATAAATAAATTCCTTAGCTCTTATTGCGCATAGACGCCAGATTGAGATTTACTTATTTTTGAGATAAACAAGGGGGGTGCAAGACTTTTACTGATGAGTTTCAGGATAGAGGCTGTTTCAGACACAAGGTTAACGTTTAGAAGGTTGGCCAGAGAGAAAAATGTAGGAAGACTGGAATGACTTGGACTAGGGAAGATTGAAATTAGTATGGGCGCAAAGGAAGGCTAACAACAACAAACGCCTCTAATTGTACTTCGCGTGGTCCATCAGGCCCATACGTGAATAATAATAATAATATATATATATATATATATATATATATATATATATATATATATATATATATATATATATATATATATATATATGATAAATTAATATTGATTTTAATTGGGTAAAAAAATCTCTCCGTTCGAACAAGAAATAACGAAAGAAACTTACTTCATCGATTATTGGTAAAATGTAATACATAATTAATTGTGAATTCCACTAAACAAATTTTTCGATAAGCCTAAAATGTCACTGCACTAATTAACCACAAAAATTAATTATGCACAAATAAATAATGAAACAAAACTCGTTATATCATACACCGCACTACCGCTACCGACATCTTATCACTGAACCGCACGGTTTTTGACTGCTAATATCGAAGTTAGCATTGAAATTCTTCTCGGCGTTCCATGAATCCTTGATGGTTAGACATGAATTATCACCTACACGACACCACCTTGCAAAGTTGATGCTGGTCTTTGCTAATATACTATGTCAACATTTTGTTTGCGCACAAATAATTAGGAAGATTGTTCAACTTGACACGTGGTTTTATACCAGAAAAGGTTTTATTTATGTTCCATTACAAATATTGTCTTACCTAGAATATAAAAACCAGTTTTGTTCATTTGTCTAGAATAAATTCAATGCTAATCACACATCTTACGTAACCAGTGTTACAGAGTAAATTTAAAGTATTCAATATACTGTGGTGTAACAAAAGTATTTGTGTTTTTGATGTGTTGATTTTTTGAATGTGGATTAACAGTAGTATGGAATTCGACTAATTCCCTTGAAAGTTCCTTAGTGCTCTAGGCTCTTCAGTCACAGCTGCTTTTAAATCATCGGCATGAACAGATTGTGGGTGATCCGATATTCCCCTATCTGCAAGATTCATATTTCCCTTCCGGAACTTTTTGAACCAAAGATGAGCAGCGTTAGTTACTTTAAAGCCTTTTTTTAAATAATATGTTAAAATGGCCGTAATTTCGCGACTTATTTCAATGCTTGTAACGTTTTCGTTAAAAACGGTCGACTGAATATTTCGCATTGGTCAAAGCAAGAAGTCGAAACTACAACCCTACCCCGATCATTTTGATCATTATCCAATGATCAGAACGCACAAGATCATAGATTATGAGGATATTTTCATCAGTTTTTGCAGTTGAAGGCTTTCCGCTCTAGATTCATATTCAATTGGGTATCAACATTCTGAGAAGATCTCAGCCCACCTGAAAACCTGGAGCCTAAACAAAACATTATCCCATATACCTTCTGAAGTTATGTAAAAGTTCCCGGTGCACTGTACCGTGGTCTAAAACTAAACTTTATAGCGCCCCATTGCTCGAAATTGTTGTCAGTCATTTTCAGAACGCACAAAAAAAATCTGGTACCCGAATACGATGCATCAGATGTTGCCTTGCCTCCCGTCTAAACGGAAAACCAAGAGTGTTACCAAATCGAATGCTACACCCTCAGTCCCATTACTTTATTTAGATACCTTATATATTTCTTATTGAATAAAAATATTTAATTTTAAAGAACTGAGTATTCTTTTAAAATTAAAGTTAGAGAAGAAAAAAATCTATATAGTTGAAAACAGTTAATAATTCTGTTCGGAGCCACGTTAACCGCGGTGTCTAAAGCGTCAGCCTGACGATACGACAGTTAGCGTGGAGGGGTTCGACTCCCATCCTAGATATGAATTTTTCTAAATTCTTGTAAATCTTTCTAGTTAAGAGTATAAAATCTGACAAGGAATCACTCATCCGTCATGTCAGTTCGAGGCTGGGTATGGCCGGATGCTTTCTGAGAGGTAGGTTTTCTACGTTGGTCACTCGCTAGTTACTAGGCTTCTCGACATACTTATGGTTAAACACAAAACCAAGGATTGATATCTAGACAGGGGTGCTGACCGGGGTTTTTGGTAGCCAATGACCGTGGTTCGGAACCCACGTTAAGCTGTATGTCCAGTCCCTAAATAGTCATCTCAGTTGCACCTCTAACCCTAAAACTTAATTTACAATTCTGTTAACTCAAAATGATTATTATTTTTTTTCAGAAATTACCATTTGTAAACTACACTTAAGTGAAGTAAAAGTACTACATACTTTTTTGATTTTTGATTATTCCTACTGTTTATGATAAAGAGGTATCAGTTTTTAAAATCCTTCGAAGTAATCGCTGTGGATCTGTCAGGCTGATTGGAAATCTCACTGGTATTTCAACATCCACTGTGTAATCAATTTTAATGGAAAAACTAACATGGTTTCTACTATACGACAATTAACCCTAGCACAAGATTATGCGAAAAAAGTATGTTAGTGCTCAACTGATTTGACCCTCTATGACTTTTGCTAATTCCCAAAACAGAAACGGGCGGTGACGGTGAGGAGCTTCAACACCCAATACGTTATGATCACAGCTTTGGAGGTAAATTCCAAAACAAAGAACGTAAGCGTTTCAAAAAATGTTATGACCGCATTTAGCATTGTGTTGAGTCGTAAAGAGTCTATTTGATATAATAATTATGCAGTGTATAAATAAATAAGGTTTTCGCATTGCTCACCTATTCCCGTTGACAGATTATAAAGAGTTTTCCAGCAGGGGTGCCAGAACTTTGAATCATAATAGCGGCAACACTGTTTGAAATGTAAATGAAATGTCTATGTTCAGAACATTATTTCAATTCACCGTGAAAAGATGCACTGTTCAACAGCGCATAGAAATTATTCGAATCTACCATTAAAATACGTGTTCAGTTCGCCAGACTTTTTGAGCGTTGCTCACATCTGGATTAAGGGGTTTGTGAGCAAACAAATCTGCAGGAATTGTTTGGTGCGCCAAAGCCAGTGTTTGGTGCGGTTTTTGAGCCGAAGAGTGATAAGATGATATTTTTTTGAAGACTGATGGTTATTGTGTTACTGTTAATTGTGAACGCTATAGGAATACACTAATAGAATATCTTTGATCTGAACTGATCATTTTGTGGATATAAGCGATGTGTTTTCTTTCAACTTGTCACCCATCTCGCTAGAGAATGTAATGCAAAAATAGTTTCGTGTACGCGATATTTCGCGACATCGTAATGTCACCTAGCCACCAAGATCATGCGATCTCACGCTCTTGGGTTATTTTTCTGGGATTATGTTAACTCAGTGGTTTTCAGGAATAAACCACGAATAATTCTTAACCTTAACCGAAACATTCAGGCCACCATTGAAAAAATACCACGCGATATATTTAAAGGATTAATCGAAATTAGGTGTCCTGAATGCATTCCACCAGACTAAGCCGAGAGGACATTTGAATGACATTCGTTTCAGAACATAATGTCATTATTTGTTCTTCAAGATAAAATAAAAATTACCGGAGTATCACTTGTAGTCATCATTGTATCTCATTTTAAAATTATGTCACCTTTATTGGATAACCCTTTATAAATTTGTATATTTTCCTGACCAACGAACTGTTTTTCTTCGTGAGGAATTTTTCGTAGGAAAACTGTAAAAATATTAAATCTCAATGAAATCAATCATCAATGAAATCTAAATTGAAATACGAGAGTTATTATTCATGTATCCGGAATTGGCACCAATGGTGTTGCTAAGCGCCATCTGACATATACATCGTAAAGTTTGACATTATTGATTTTATACGTACTGAGAACGTTTTGTCCTATGGACGGTATTTGTTTGTTTAGTGCTAAGTTAGTGTTGTTATTTCAACAATAGTCTATTTATTAACTCACTTTTGGCGAAGAAGTACTATCTAAAACCACTGTATCTCACTGGTTTAGTGAATTCAATCGTGGGCGTCGTTCGCTCGCGGACGAATTTATAGAATGTCGTCCAAAATTATATTTATATTATTATAGAATCGGTTGTTGTGCCAGAAAACATCGATAGTGTACGCGAACTGATCAAACAAGATCGTCATGTGACATACCGCGAGATTGAGGCATCCTTGGGTATTAATATGACAAACATACACAATATTTTACATGAACATTTAGCCGTAAAAAAGATGTGTGTGCGGTGGATTCCGCAGAATTTGACAATCGCTCAAAAAAAGGCTCGTATCGACAAAAGACACAATCGTGGTGCGTGAAAAGCGGTATAAAATATTTACACAGGTGACGAATCTTGGATCTATGCGTATGAGCCCGAATGTAAACTGCAGTCGACTGTATGGGCATTTTAAAATAAGCCAAACCCACAAAAAACACTTCGAAGCAAAAAGCCTGTTTTTTTTGATAAACAGGTATGTGGTTTTAATGCCACTAAAGAATCGTAGAACGGTCAATTCTAAATTGTACACCACCATTTATTTGCCAGAAGTCCTTGAAGAAATAAGAAAAGCAATCAGCGACGCAGGATCATTCTTCACTGTGACAACTCGAGCTCTTACACATTGGACCCAACAACCCAATATTTGACCATGGCTCATCCGCCGTACAGTCCTGATTTGGAACCCAATGATTTCTTTTGGTTCCCGACCGTGAATAATAAACTACGTGGTCAACGATTTTCGACGTCAGAAAAAGCGGTTGATGCGTTCAAAATGCATGTTTTGGAGATAGCTCAATCGGAATGGAAAAATTATTATGAAAATTGGTTCAAACATATGGGTATCTATCATGGCGGAGAATAGTTTGAAAGATAACTTTCAGATAACTTTAAAACTAAACTAAAGATAACTTTTCAATGATAAATATTTGTTTTTAATTATTACTCCAGAAACATAAATAGCAACCCTCATATCAACCTCCTCAACCCCCGAGTTTGATTAATTAAAAATGTATCTTCTACAAATTGGTATATAATGTGTTGGGTCGAGTTAAATGAAAGAAAATGCAAAGATTTTCCACACAAATAATACATACTACCACTCATGTCTATTTTTCTTATATACGCTGTTTTGTTGTGTCCATATCTTGTACAAAGTTTTGAAGATATTTAGTTCAGACTCGACGAAATTTAACACTAAACACTAAATCACTTTCTTAATCACTTTTTCTTTGCAGAAGTTTAAAAAAGTGATTTGGTATTCACATAAAAATATTTCAAAGATTAGTGTGCAAGATGGTGTTACGTGCAGTGAGAGAGCATTATTTTGAATATTTTTAATTACATTTATTGAGATGTAAACATATTTGCTTTAACTGAATTCAATATATCTACTATTATTATTAATTTGAAGTTTAATGCAAAAATTCTTAATTCAATTTAAAAGCTTAAGAGTTAAATAAAGTAATTTTATAGCGAGGCAATTTTACGCCAAATATATATGTTGTATGTTGTAATATTACAGTTTTTTAAATTGTCTTCAATCATTTTAGATCTTAGTCAACTTCCTCGATTTCTTATTTGTCATAGTGTCTACGGCATGCGAACAATACGAACAATAGCCGCATTCTAGCGCAATATTACCAACAATAATAAGCAAAATAGTTAGATTTCGTGGCCACAAAATAAGGCAATAGCATATAAATAATTAGTATTACGGTACCCTGAGTATATTATACCGGTTTATGTTTCGATATAAAAAAATTGTTTTGTCACACAATTTTATATTCTTAAAATATTTCGACACAATACCGCCAGTTATCATTAAATTATTCATAGCTTTACTGAATGTTACTATTTCATTAAAATAAAAGACGGTGGTAGCGGAATTTTCTTGATGGAAATGCATACTAAATTGTATAAATAAATACATATAAATATCAAGCTTAACGTTACCTAAATAAAAAGGTATGATGAATAAAATAATATATTTAAAGTAACCATTTTTCTATAATTTTTTGTTACCGAATTAGAACTTTTCTACAGCATAACTTTTTTTTTTATCAATTTAAACATTATTATTATTTTGCACCATGGGGTTGAATAAAGGTTACTATAACAGAACTGACTTAACCAACCTGAATTTACTTAATTCTATGCCTTTATACCGTTAGGTGGCAGACGTGTGCAATTACGGCTGTCTTCCATACATCTCTCTTCATTTTTTCCTATCTATTGTCATTTCCTTAATCTCTTTCCATATTATGCCCCTTTTTCCAGCCTCCTCTCAAATCCTCTCGTTCTCATAGGTTTTCCTCCCCAGTTCTTCCCTTGCACTCGCGCTTCATACACTCTTTTAGCGAGCCTGTTTTCCGGGATTCGACACACATGTCCGAATCTAAGTTTGTCCCTCTGCTATTTTATCATTTATGGCTTCAATCTGTAGGTTTTCTCTAATTATTTGACTTTTGATTCTGTCTCTCCTTGTTTTGTTTTCTATTTTCCTCAAGAATCTCATTTCTATTGCATTTATATATGATTTATGTTTTATTGTTTGAGCCCATGTCTGGCCACTGTACATTACTGTTGTTCGGATTACCTTTTTAATTACTGTTGTTTTTATCTTATTCAGATTTTTTTCCAGGTAAGTGGTCTTCATCGTGTTAAACATTTTTCCAGTTTTTCCCAGCCTATCGTTTATTTCTACTTTTTTTCTTTGCTCATGATTGTCGATCGCAGGTATATGTTGCTTTTCAGTTGTTCTATTAGCTTTCTATTTAATTGTATATTACGTTCCTTGTTTTCTTTGGCTATGATCATACTCTTTGTCTTGTATATATTAATTGTCATGTTTATTTTTGTCAGCCCTTCGTTCAAAATTTCTAAGTTGTATTGAAAATGATTTTCTGTATCCGCTATTATGGCCATATCATCTACAAACAACAATTCGGTCAGTTCAGTGTGTTCCAATTTCGAGTCTCCCAATTTTAATGTTTCATCCTTTTCTTTGCTTATTTTAACGCTTCGTTTACTGCAATCGAAAATAATAATGGACTCTGCACACATGCTTGTTTTATTCAGCTATTTGTCGTAAAGTCATTGAATTCCTCATTATTTGTCCTCACGATGTTTTTGTTGTCCCTGTACATAATCTTGTACTTCTACTGTCGTTCTATCTATTTTTCGTTTATCTAGCGCTTTCCATATGTCGTCTCTTTTAATCCGATTAAAGGTTTTTTCTAGTCTATGAAACAGATATGTATTTCTCTGTTCTTTTTTATTAGTTTTTTCGCTTGTTTGTCTTATCATGAACAACAGTTCTTAAGTGCTCCATCCCCTCCAAAATCCACATTGTGTTTCCTCATTTGTCATCTCGATTTTGCTCCTTCTCCTTTTCTCCAATATTCTGCTTATAACATTTCCTGGTATGCCTGTCAATATGTATTCCTTCAATATGTATCCTTTATATATTGGCAATTTAATTCCAGTGTTCCATTCCTTTGGGTCTTTTACCTTTCTCATAATTTCGTTCAAAAGTCCTTTCTTGCTGCTTCCTCTCTCATATATTTTATCATTTATAGTATTATACTGTCTCTACCGGGTGCCTCCCCTACCCTTAATTTATCTATGGCTTCATATACCTCTTCTTGTATCAAATCTATTTATTGAATATTTTTCATATGATTTTTTTGTTCTTCTGTCATACTAGTTCCCGTCTCAGTCAGTCCTCTAAAGTATTCCCTCCATCATTGCAATGTTTCATCTTCTTCCGTAATTACATTTCCGTTCTCGTATTTTATATTCCCAGTCTGAACTATATGTATATATTCAACAAGTTTGTCAACATGATATCAAATCGCATGTTAACATTAATTAGAAAATAATTAAATATTACACACATAATCGGAAAATGGTGTAGCTTAGAAATCATATATTTCTACAGTAGAAAGTATTTGCTTAAAATCCGGTCATACGAATAAGGAGTCAAAAGTCAGATACTTTTGATTAACGTGGAGAATACACATAATTCGCAAACTCAACGAAGGGTATGCCAGACTCTCTCAACTCTACCCGCTTATCAACAGGAGATCCTCATTAAAAACAGAATGTACCTTATTGCTATATAAATCACTAATTCGGCATTTAATCCTTTATGCATGCATTATCTGGGGCAACGCATCGCCTACCAATGTACATAAAATGCAAGTTCTCCAAAACAAAATATTACGAATAGCTGTGAATGCCGAATGGTACGTAACTAATCGACAACTGCACCAAGAACTCGGTCTACTAACAGTGTCAGAGTATATTAAAAAACGAATCATCTTTCATCAGAAGCTAGAGCAATCTCCCGGCATTGAACATTATCTACTAGGACGCAGAAACATACATACAAGACTGAAGAGGAAACTACCTCAAGATATGTATTTAGAATAGATTTGTGATGTTAATGTTAAAACTTTTATTACAACACTGTCTTGTAGAACAATTGTAATTGTTGAGCAGACATTTCCATAAATCAAAAAAAAAAGATACTTTTGGACCGAAATATTGGTCTTTTTGTCGAAAATCGATTATTTTCCAACGTAGTTTCCTTTTAGCTTAAACGCCCAACTATTTTTCAAATAACATAACAACCTAATAAATTATGGCAAATAAAACTTTGCGTCCAAATAACATAACATTGCAACAAAAACCAAAGTATTTAATTCGATGGTAAAGCCGACCCCGGTGTGTGGATCCGAATTTGGGATATTGACCAACGTAATAAGATAAAAATTACAAGTATTTATAAACCGTTGCTTGAGAAACATATTACAAATTTAGTGGCCAAAAAGGATATAAACAATGAAGATTTCGGGCAACGAATGGGAAAAGAACCAATAGACAAGCAGATAAGAAGAACAAAATTTGAATGATAAGGTAACACTAAGGGGAGACACAAAATCTCCAGAAGAATATTACAATGGTACCCAGAAGGAAAAAGGGAGTACGGTCGCCCTGGAGGAGCCCCCTAAAACAGGAGGCTAATATGTCACTCTCGGAAATGAGATTCCTGGCAAGACATCATTGGATGCAGTTCACCAATGCCATATGCGTCAACTGGGTATAATTAATATAGCTTATTGTTACTACTACTGCTATATATACACAGTCCTCTATTTCGACGATGATATCTTCATTTGATTGTGAATTTCTTTTCAGCTATCTATTTCTTCATGTTTGGAAAGAGAAATAAGTCAAATCATTCCGGAGAGGGTGGATGTGGCATTAGTTCGTAGAGCAAATTGAACAATTTCACTATTGCAGCCGCAGATGAGTGGGCGGGCGCATTGTCTTGGAAAAACAGTACTTTTCCCCATTAAATGAGGGCGTTATTTTATAAACCCTTCGTGAAATTTGCCCAACAATGGAGCATAATACTGCTATGTTTTCCTCGTTTCCAAATAGTCGATGAAGATAATGCCTTTCGAAGTTTTATTATCAGTCACGGGTGACCGCAGAAACGCCTTCGAATCGCGTTTATATATGTTTAAAAACTCCTGTGAAGTGGTCATTCGATTCTGATTTCAATCTGCAGTGAGCAACCGCTGATAGGTTTTTCATACTTCAAGTTCCGTACGCGTTCGTCCGAGATGTTTATCACCTCAAGAACCTCTCTGACCTTCACTATGCAATGCTCCAACAAGTTATCTTGGATTTTGTTGATCATTTCTTCAATAGTGAAGGCATCAACTTGGGTGCGAGGCATCACTCTTGCTGAATTGGCCATATCGAAACCGCTTATGAGCCATTTGGAGTACGCGATGCGTTTTCCACGCAAAAAGTAGTGTTTAATTAACACACGATTTTTGTCCATGATAACTAAAATATTGAACTTATCTGGTATCGAAGACTGTTTGAACAAAACTAAAAATAATATCCGCTTGAAATTCATGGAGCATTTCTAGAAAGGAAGCTGCTTTTCAAAAATGTAATCACCTTTACGATCGCTCCACCATCAATACGAAAAATATCTGACTTTTCCCTCTATACAAAGTTGATAGACTCCCAAATTTGGTAAATCATCAATAAACAGATTGTTTACTTTTATAGGAAATTTCATTTATAGGAAATTCCTTTTATAGGAAAAGTATAAAAGGGGTAATAAATGAGGAGTATATGACTCAATACCATTTGACAACCTTCTAATATTCTTACGTAAATGAATGATCATGTTCAAGAATAACTGTAATTTGTCGACGCTTCCGTTTGTACGTTGCAATTAATTCAGCAATTTCAGCGATAAATTACATTAAGCCGATGATAAAATATAAATATTACAAACCTGATCGGCATTACTGTAAACTGGTATATCGTTTTTGTTTCCATCGCGATAAATTGATCGACATTTACAGATGACTTTCATGTGATAAACGACCACATTTTGATATTGGAGTAAATTGGTTATATAAAACCACAAAATTATGTTGTCTAATTAAGTTAATTATACATGCGACTCAGTTGACCAGTAAAATTATCATATTGGAATATCTTGTAGTCTTCGCGCTCGTCAATCTTTAGTAAATTAAGTTATATCTTTAGCGCTTGATTAGAGTAGAACATTGATACTTAATATCGCAAATTGCTGAATATCTAATTATTATGTGTTCCTGCAGTGATCCAGGAGTTGTATAATTGGTTCATCTAATAATAAAAACAAAACTTGAAGTGATTTACCACTAAACACCAAACCACTTTATTTAACTTATACCGTAAAGTTAACCAAGCATTACATTAGTAATTCAAGAAGTTGACTGAATCGAAAAGGTTCTTTATCTTGGTTCATAGTACATTTGCTATGTATATACATTTTGCTATTTGAATGTTTTCATATCCATCGAAAACATTATTATTTACACTTTTAGCAAGTCTTAAGGTTGTACGCGCACTACGCATTTTTTTTTTTTTTTTTTTTTTTTTTTTTTTAGCCGGTCGCGTTGGTGCGGCGGTAAGAGCCCCTGCTTTGCCGAATCCGCGCTGGAGCGATAGCTGGTTCGATTCCAGCGCTCGGATGGTTATTTTTCTTTCTTCTGTCCGTTTATCTTTCCTAAATGTTTGTGATTGTTTCTAGGCAAGAGTGTAAAATCCGACTACGAATTACCCCTCAGTCACGCCAGTTAAAGGCTGGGTAAGTCCGGATGCCTTCTGAGAAGTGTTCTACGTTGGTCACTCGCCAGTCGGTAGGTTTCCTGATAGACTTATGGGTAGGCACATAACCAAGGGTTTATAGCCCGAGGGGGGTGCTGGCCTGGGTTTGTCGGAAGCTGATGACCGTGGTTCGGAACTCATGTTAAGATGTAGGTCCAGTCGCTAAATTGCCTAGCTGCTGATGCGCCTCTAACCCAAACACTTTACTTTACCTTTTTCGTTTTTACTTAAAATAAATAATTAAAACTTATTATATAAATTAATAAATTAAATGTATATGTTATTTAAGACCATTTAAAGTGCGCTGAAGTTAATTATATAATTATTTAAAAATAAATAAATTTTATCTGACTTTATTTCCATTTCCGTATTTATTTCCATGAAATACATCTGGCAACACCGCATCTAACAGCTGTGTTTGTTATTATGGTCATGCAGTGTTCGGTTATAATATTAAAAATTGTTATTAAAAATGAGTGAGCAACAACAGCACTTCAGGCACAACGGACGGTTTGCCAAACAAATATCAGTGATTTATTTTAATAGTTATAAAATAGAATAAAAATGTGATGGTATGAAAAAAATATTCAGAAAAAAAAGTAAATATTAAATCAATTAAAGGATGGCGATTTGTTGGTTTCGAGAAACTAGCTCAAGACATGATGTGTAAAAAATGCGATATACCTTTATCTTATCGTTTTCTCATCCTAGAAGATATTATTGGTTTTTCGATGTGAAAAATGTGACGAAATTTATGAAGTGAAAACATCCACAAGTGATAATAACAATGATCCTTCTTTAAAGTTAAAATTTCACGTGCATTTTAAATTAGCTCTTTTACGTAACCATTTTCGTGTAAGTATAGAAAAATCATTAAAATTCTTATATTATTAACTTATATTATTGTTACAGCAATGTTAGATTGTAGTATCGGAGAAACCCAATTGAAAACAATTCTATCTAAATTGAATATGTCTACAGTTCATCATAGTTTAATCAAACGGCACGAAAGATTGGTAGGACCAGCTATTAAAACTGTCGCAAAAGAAAGTTGTTATAAAGCGTTAAAAATTGAAAATCAATTAACCATTAAAAATGAAGGGTAACGAAGGTTATTTATATCATTTATACAAAAATTTTTGAGTTTTTACATATGAATAATTATTAATTTAATACACTCTAAAGTAATAAAATTACAATACATAAAGTATACAATAATCTACATAATTTACAATACAACTGAATTTGCATAATTTTTTAATTTTTTTTTACCATTATAAATACTGTTCTATATAAAAATGTAGTATAAAATAGAATTTATATTATGATTTATAGTTTTTAATACTATAAACAAGAATTTATTTAATAATGTACCGTAGAATTGATCAGAATTTTTAAGTTTTTACATTTAATCATTCCTGTAAAATAACAAAGATTTTTGTATAAATATATAAATATGTATCATGATTAATAATAAAATATTTGATATAATTCTTAGTTATGTATATTCCACCAATGGGGCTCATGATGTTGAAGATATTGTTGCAGGAGATAATTTGAATATTCAGACTGATTTTGAAAAAGAAAAATTTTCAGCTGATATTGATCTAGAAGAAAATATTATTTATGATATTAATATAGTAGTAAAAGATAATTTAGGTGTAAAGACTGGTGATAATATAGAATAACAAACTGGCAATATAATAACATTAATCAATAAAGCCGGTCGCGTTGGTGCGGACGGTAAGAGCAGCGGCCTGTCGCTGCATTGCCGAAAGTGCCAGTGCCAAGTGCCAGTGCCAAGTGCCAAGTGCCAGTGCCAGTGCCAGTGCCAGTGCCAGTGCCAGTGCCAGTGCCAGTGCCAGTGCCAGCGTCAAGTGCCAGTGCCGAAACCGCACTGGAGCGGTAGTTGGTTCGATTCTATTTCTCGAAAGAGAAATAAAATCATTAGAGAAATAAAATAATCTATTGAAGCGAGCCATAATGATTAAACTTCCAAATGCGCGCCACTTTTCGGCAGACGTTGGCAAACTTTCACGACACGGATATATCATTTATTTTTCATCATAGCTGACAGATAACAATTTTCGATTATTTTAATTAACGGCGGAATACTTTTTTTATGATTTTTACAAATCTACGGGAATTGATGACTATAAAATTCAGTTTTTTAGATTTAGCAGTTGTGAATGAATTATATGAAAAGTCTGCTTTTTAAATAAATATTGTCTACATGTTAAATATCAAGTTTAACAAATTAATTCCTCATAAAACTACAGGTCAGATTTTACTCAAAAAATTAAGCTATATATATTTAATCTTGATTAATAACATATTAAAAATGCAGCTCGTTATCTTTACTTTGCCTTAATGCGCATACAACTTTAAGTTAGTAATATGTATATTATGGTCATGCGTCACCTTGTGCATGTTGGGAAACGCAGGATTTCTCATTTCTCCCATATTTAATATGAGTAATATATTCTGTATATCTGAATAATATAAATGTTTTAGTTTGCCCAATATACCTCCGATCCCAATCTTGATAACTAACTTCGTAAATTTACTTTATTCTTTAGATAACCGAGGACTTCGTTTAACTTATGTATGATTTGTAAACCACTTTAATATCAATTGTTTCAAAATCCTTTCTAATCCTTGTGTTAGTTATTACAACTTCAAACGCATAACATGTTTGTTGTACTTTTCGGCTTTAGTATTTCTCACTAAAGGTTTCAATACAAGAAATAATTGATCTAATAATAATTTAAGGGGTGGTTATTTTATTTTGTCAAATGTCCTCTATTCGCAAGCTCTTCAGAATTGAAAATTATATGAATATAACTATGGTTTAGGTACCAATAGCAGTATTCATTGGATTCATCCAGTTATATAATAATTGTAAGACTGTATACCTTTAATATTAAGTAAGGATTAATAATACAGGTTACACATGATCTTTATAACATTGATGAGAATGCTCTTTTTGCATTTCGTTTAGGTAGTTATTAAAACATCTTTTCACAGAGTTAATCAAACAGCAAAAGTACAAGCCAAGCAAAAATAAACAAACAAGATGTTGGGTATATCAGCTATATAGTAGATATTCAAAACATATATAAGGAAAACAGGTAGATAATTCAAAAAAGAATGAAAGAACATGAAAGAAGTGTTCTCAATCAAAAATGCAATCCTAATTATGCCTCACATATGTTAAATGAAAATTATTGTTTTCATAGTGATTTCAAAATATTACACATTCAAAATAAAGAAATACACTAGACTAGCTTAAAAGTTAGAATCAGCGAATCTATGTTCAAAGTTTTAATTATTGAATCAATATTAAAAACAAAAAAAAAACAAATAATAAATAAATAAAATCAACGATATAACTATTTGTTTTTAAGGAAAAGCTTCGTTTTGTTGGTTTCCGTCGGTGAACTTCTTCGGTTTCCCTATGGATCATCCAACAATAGTATGACATCATATTACAAAAATAAACCCCGAACAGTTCTTGAGCTTGAACTAAACATTCAAGCCACCGTTGAAATTGAGATGTGTAGTTGGCTAGTTCGATTTAAGAAATGACTGCTTTTCTCATGGTCAGTTTTATGTGGCATGCTCAAGAGACAGTTCTCCTGATAACCTACTCATTCTTCAGCCAAATGAGAAAACCAAAATCGTCTTTATTTAGAACTTTTGAGTATTTAATTTTACAGTTTTAATCGTTTCAGTAAATATTGTTAGTAATATAGACGAATGAACCAGTAAATAAACAAAAACTAAGTCGATAGATAGTTATATTTTTTAAGCTATTTTATTAAAGACTCAAATGATTAGCACGTAAGTTATCTTCAATTGTCCATCCAAAATATAATCACTGCAAAAATAATAATTATGCATTTCAAATTTTTACAATGTTGAATGGCTGGATACCTGGATAACTCGAACAGATCATATGTATTTAATGAAAATATATTAAGTAGTAAGTTTACTATTAACCTAAAATTATAAACGCCACACTTCTGTGTTGCAAATTGTTATTAATGGAAAATAACTAAATAGAAAGTATTCAAGATTTGTTTTTAATTTTGAGAGTAATCAATTTTATCTTTGTTAAAATATAAAGAAGCTTATGTTGAACGAAGACGTTTTGAGTTTTGAATTCATAGTCCATCATTAGTCTACTTCTGCCGAAAAACTGTTTGCCAGGACAATTCTTATACATTTTTAACATATAAATCGGTGAAGAAAACTTTCGTTATACCGGCCTTTCGTTATCGTAACCAATACCGTAACATTTTCTGCTATATTTTCAAAGTTTCTTATTTACTAATTGATTTGTTTTAAATAAACATTTACCTATAAATGTTGAGTCCGAATGATTCAGAAAAGGTTAAGTTTGTTAAGGCCTTATTTTGTATATATTTAAAAAATTATCTTTTCAATATATTTTACAATTTTTTTCTTTGGCAGATATTCTGGCAATTATTTCAAGTTACGTCCAGCGAAGCGGGAGGATAACAATATATATATATATATATATATATATATATATATATATATATATATATATATATATATATATATATATATATATATATATATATATATATATATATATATATATATATATATATATATATATATATATATATATATATATATATATATATATATATATATATATATATATATATATATATATACATATTTATATATATATATATATATATATATATATATAAGTAAATGAAAATTAAAGTACATAGTATCTTCAATCAAATAAGATTGTTTGAAATGATTTGATTCAGCTTAAAACTATTTCATTGTTAAGTTAAATTTACTAGAAAGTTGCATGCACTCTTGTATGTATATTGCATCGAATGCCATTTGGTTTTTAAAACTTGTGAATTCTCACAAATACACATACATATGGATAACGTACATACATATTTAGAATATGTATGGTCTCTTATACCGTTACTATTCAAGAACATTTTACCATTACTTAGGAGACAGTTTTATTAAATAAAATTATTCCGTTAATAAATATTGAAAATTACATTAACATACGTAGGAAATATTTCAGTGTACTTAAGCATCTTATTTCATGCAGCTGAATTTTCATTTTATAGACATACATCATAATACATAATTACACCTTAATTCAATAATCAATATTTACCTATTGTTATGGTTGCAGAATATTTCAATTACCTGAAACAAAAAACATATATAAGAATAGGTCTAAAAAATGCAAACGCTCTTTAGTTAGATATTTGTTTTCAAATTTCTAGTAATTCTATTGTGTCGAATTCTAAAATTTCATTTCTCTTTACGTTCAGCGCTTGACAGTTAACTTTTTCATAACTTTACCATAATACAATATATTTAGTTAGTTACCATAATACAATATATTTGACATACTTATGTATGTTTGAGAAAGCTGGTGGAAATGCATCTAAAATACGAAATCCTTTCCCAATCGGAACACCTGACGATTTTCAAAGATTTATAGGGCGGATGGCTCGAAAATAGTAAGAGTTCAATACCAGCATAATTATGATTTTGTTGTCTTTAATGATAGTCTATCGTCACCAATAAAATTACATCTTCCATATGCGTTAAATATCTATTGTTTTATTCGAGAATATTGCGTTAAAAAATAAGTGCATATTCAATCCAGTTCACTAATGCTGTTCTTAATACTATTACTCAACTTTATGTAACACTCTTGTGAGTATATGTTTAAGGTCATTTTCGATTGAATGAGCTCTTAATATATATATATATATATATATATATATATATATATATATATATATATATATATATATAGACACACACACACACACACATACACACACACACACACATACACATACACATACGTAAAGAGTTACCCAATAGCTACTTCCGAATTTAAATTTAGGGCCGTTTTTCAAGGACTTCACATGGGAATTTTATATCACGCATGAATTCTAAACACGTATTAGAATTGTGTAAATAAATTTAAAAATGCAGAATTTTGCAATAGAGTCATTAATAAATTCCGACGAAAGTCATTTCCACCTCATTGGTTACGTGACAAGCAAAATTTTAGGATTTAGGAACCTTAATATCCTCTTCGAGTGTTCTGGGCCTTGCGGGCTGGGGGGATTACAGGGTCAATTTTTTATGAAAATGACGATGGTAAAACGAAAAATATTAATAGCGAACACTACCGCAATATGTTAAGAAACTTTTTATGGTCTCAGTAGAATAATATGCAACTTAACAGTATGTTATTTCAAAAAGATGGCATGTTTTAAGGCGAGGGAAATTTTGATAACGGTGTCGTTTTCCTGGCCGTGCCATTTCTCGAAATGGTGATATTCAGTGGCCTGCAAGATCATACGATCTAACCCCCTCGACTGTTTCGTATAAGAGTTCCTCAAGAACGAGGGGTATTCTAACAATCCACAAACGATTGACCACCTGCAGCAAAACATGCGTCAAGTTATTGCTTAAATTGCTTAATTGCTATTATTGATTAAAACGAGATTGTGTTAAATTGTTATTAACAATTTTACGGAAAGAAGGGTCATCTATAGAAACAGCCGAATGGGACATTTGGAGAATATTATTTTTAAAAGATAACTTCTATATCTCTATTTTTTCAAAAAATTAATAAGCATGTTTTTTTCTAAAATTGATGGTTTTATTTAAAAAAAAGTTTAATAAAATCCCGAATTTTCTATTGGGACATATACAAATACATATGCTGCAGAAGCTCAATGAATGAATGACTGAATAATTCTGTACGGCTTAGAGAGATAATGGTGTTTCGTAGAGTGCTTGTAAGAACTGGTTCCGACTCTAAAGCCACATCCATGTTTAAGTTGATCTACTTAAATGATGCCGAAAGTCCCAGACGGACAAAAAAATGACGCACAAAGAATTGGAAGCACTGATAGAAGAAAATTCTCATTATACAATGCTAAAGTTAGAATAGGAACTCTGGATAACATCGCAAACCATTGTCAACATACATTTGTTAAACATTTATACAAACTCGGAAAAATTTACAAGAGAGCCATTGAATCCTCTATGAACTCACACCTGAGAATAAGAGATACACTTTGATGTGTGTCATTGACACGAACTAGACTAGGAATCTGTCACACACTTTGATGTTGTGTCATTGTAATGATGCCAGGTAGATAAAAAATATAAACGGAATAAATAATTTGTAGAAAGTTCAGTTATATTGTAGAATAATAATCTATATAGTATAAGCTAGATACAACTTTGTAATAGTCTATATAATGTAGTATAATAATTTATATACTACAAAAAATGATATACAAAGTTTATACTATATATTCACGATACTCTCTCTGAAATAATTTATTAAAGGGTTAGTAGGATAAAGATCCTATGAATTTAAATTTCACTTCTTTTTCGTATTTCAAAAACACTTTTCTATTTGGAATTTTAAGGGTTTTAAGCCAATTTGCAAAATTTAGACTAGTAAGTTCGGTATACAATAAACGTGTGCAATTGTAGTTTTGTTTATTAATATTGATAATAATATTGATGATGATAGATATATATATATATATATATATATATATATATATATATATATATATATATATATATATATATATAAATATATATATATATATATATATATATATATATATATATATATATATATATATATATATATATATATATATATATATATATATCTATCATCATCATCATCATCAGCCCGTATCGATCCACTGCAGGATGAAGGCCTCTTCAGCATGCTTCCAACCTTCACGGTCCTGGGCTTTCCTCTGCCACTCGGGTCCAATATACTTAACGATGTCATCAATCCATCGTGCTCTCGGTCTTCGTCGCGGACGCTTGCGATCAAGCGGTATCCACTCCAGGATTGCCTTGGTCCATCTGTCGTCCCATCGCCTCGCTATATGGCCTGCCCATCTCCATTTCAGCTGTTTTACTCTTCCAATGATGTCACAGACTTTTGTTTGTTCCCTGATCCATGCGCAGGACTTTCTGTCTCGTCTTGTAATGCCAAGCATACATCTTTCCATTCCCCTCTGTGCCAATCGAAGTTTTTGAATTGATTGCGATGTGAGTGTACAGGTTTCACTTCCGTATGTCATAACGGGTAGAACGCACAGATCGAATACTTTTCTTTTCAGGCAAAGTGGGAGTCTGCTCTTAAACACTATGTTGAGCCTACCAAATGCCTGCCAGCCACATTTAACACGCCGTTCCACCTCCCGGGCGGTATTCCCCACCATGGAAATCCTCTGCCCAAGATATACAAAGCTGTCCACAATCTCTAAATCCCTTCCTAAAACTGAAATTCTTCTGTCCTGAGCGAAGTTATTGAACATAACCTGACTCTTTTTCACGTTTATTTTCAAGCCAAATGGTTCGCCAGCCCTTTGCAGTTCTTGTATGCGTCTTTGCAGCTCCTCTGGGTCTTGTGAAATGAGAATAAGATCATCTGCAAATCTAAGATGGTTTAAGTTTGCACCATTGATCGTTACCCCATCCTGTTCCCAATCCAGTTTACGGAATACTTCTTCAAGGCCAGCCGAGAAAAGAATAGGCGATATTGCGTCACCCTGCCATACACCTCGTTCGATATTAATTCCCACTTCAAGATCATCAAAGTGAATTGTGGCTGTAGCTCCATCATATATCGATTCTAATAGGTTTACATAGGCTCTCTCTACACCTTGGCTAAGCAGTGCATCCATTATCGCATGCTTTGAGATGGAATCAAATGCTTTTTCGTAGTCGATAAAAGCCAAGCACAGTGGCATGGTGTATTCGTTGTGCCTTTCTATGACCTGCTGTACAACCTGGATGTGATCCATTGTACTGAATCCACTTCTGAATCCTGCTTGTTCTCTTGGTTGTGCGTCATTCAGTTTTTTTAATATTCTTTTAGAAATTATCTTAGTGAAAACTTTGTACATCACTGATAGGAGGCTTATTGGACGGTAGTTCTTTAAATCTTCCTGTGCTCCTTTTTTATGTAAAAGGATCACTTCTGCATTTTTCCATAAGTCAGGTACTTTTTGTTCTTTGAGGCATTTTGAGTATAATTTTGCCAGTGTTTTATGTAACGTCCGACCACCAGCTTTTAGCATTTCGACAGTTACACTATCCTTTCCTGGAGCCTTGCCGTTCTTCATCAATTCTATAGCATTTGTTACTTCCTCCACTATTCCTGGTATTATATATTGTTCTTCCGTGGGTATTGCTGTCCCTGACTGGCTCTGATCTTCATATAACTGGGAATAAAACCTTCTGACAATCTCTAACATTTGGGTACGCGTCCTGCACACTGTGCCATCCTCACGCTTTAAAGCATATATTTGCGTTCTTTTGTTTCTCAGCTTCTGTTTAGCTTTGTTAATTCCTTTGTTTTCTTCCAGGGTTTTTTGCACTAGCTGCATATTGAATCGGCGCGTGTCCTCTCTGATACGTTTTCTTATAGTTTTGCAGAGCTCAGTGTACTCGACCCTGCCAAAAGGACTACCTGCATTTCTCATTGCTCCGTTTCTTCATTAAATCAATGGTTTCACTGGAGATTTTTGTTTGTTTGAGACATTTTTCCTCTGGTGCTATTGAAGCAGCCGTTTGATGTACATTGTTGGCGATTTCTTCATATTGAACTGATATTTCCACCTCCTCTGGATCTTGCAATGCAGCAAACCGGTTTGACAAAGCAATCTCAAAATCGCTTCCTCTGTCCAGCAGTTTTCCAGAATCCACCTTGCCCTTCTTTGATCTTACCATTTTTTCGCGCTCTTTTCGACAGTCAATCCGAACCCTTGCTCGTACAATTCGGTGGTCACTTCCAACATTAAAATTGTTAAGGACAGTACAATTGGTAAATATTGTTTTATCGTTGGTCATGATGTAGTCAATTTCGCTTGTGAGCCCAGATGGACTTTTCCATGTCCATTTTCTGCTGATATTTTTCTTATACAATGAATTCATAATATATAGTTCTTGTCCTTCAGCAAAATCAACCAATCTGTCACCTCTATTGTCTCGCTCACCAGTTCCATATGGGCCAGTTGCACTTTCGTCCGTTCTTGTTGTTCCAATTCTGGCATTAAAATCACCCATCAGGATTTTGTACCTATATTTCTCCTTGTATAAAAGCTGGGCCACATCATCATAAAATTCCTCAATTTCCTCATCTTTATGGCTTATAGTTGGTGCATAAGCTTGGACGATTTGAAGCCTAAACTTTTTATTCAGCAGAATGACGCATTGGGCTAATCGGTCGGATGTACTTTCAAATTTTACCACACTGTCCTTCAGCTTTCGATTGATGAGGAATCCTATTCCGCCACATCGGCCATTTTCCGTACCTCGAGTGTAGAGTACGTGTCCAGTTGATTCCAGTTTGATTAACTCTTCACCCTTCCTTCGTGTTTCACAGAGCCCAATAATATCCCAATGTATGTTGTCAAGTTCGATTAACAGTTCTTGCAATCGGGCCTCTGTTTTCATAGTCCGTATATTTAACATTGCAATGTCAAAAGTCCAATGGCAGCCTGATCTAACCCTGTGATTCTTAGCACCCTCTGCCTTGGGGCAGGTCTTCCCGCTGCCGTAGGTAGTTGCCCCTTGGCCTCCGGGGAATGAGGGCCGTTTTTGAGGTTGTACTGTCATATTTCAACATACTGAAATACCATGTTGAAGGTATGGACCGTAATCTGCCACGCTGGTCCAATGCGGGTTGGCAGATTTTGGATCATGTTAGTCTGAGGCCTCCGCTTTGACCTGTCCGCCAGGGGTGACCCTCCCAGGAGCATAGACTCCAGACGGCATAGCTCAAAGCTTCATTGCCCTACTCAAACCCCTTTACCACGTCAAGGTCTGATCCACAAAGGGGTCTGATCCACAAAAAAAAAAAAAAATATATATATATATATATATATATATATATATATATATATATATATATATATATATATATATATATATATATATATATATATTCAAAACTAGTTGTTTCGGATGGCATTCTCGATTTTGCAGAGAGATGGCGTTACTAATACATTTCTTGGTATAGACTAATGACGTCTATGGCGATTTGTAGAGTAAACACACGCCATCAAAACCCATTCGTTCGTTATTAATTGTCATTGTGCAAAAAACATAGTTTTGAATATGGCGAATTATGTACCAGGAAAAGACATTTTGCGGGAAAGTTTAGTAACATTCTTTCATTTAAAGAAAATCGCTGCTGAAAGTTGTCGATTGTTGGTTAAAGCTTCTGGTGAACATGCTCCAACCCAAAAAACTTGTGAACGGTGATTTAAACGCTTTAAAAGTAGTGATTATGGTATAAAAGACAAGGGAAGTCCAGGACTACCGAAAAAATTTGAAGATGCAGATTTGCAAGCAACTCATACGTTGAAACAATTGACAGAAGCATTGAATATCGCCCAATCCACCATTTTCGAACGTCTACATGCATTGGAAAAGATCCGGAAGGAAGGAAAACGGGATTCAATTGAATTGAGGGAAAGGGACATTGAAAGGTGAAAAAATGTTGTCAGACAGAAACGAAAAGGTTTTTTTGCATGTAGTTGTGACAGGTGGTGAGAAGTGGATCTCTTTTGATAACCCAATACGCAAAAATTTATGAGTAGACCCAAGCAGCCTTCAGCATCACAATCAGTGCGCATTATACATAGAAAGAAGGCTTTGCTGTGTATTTGGTTGGATAGTAGGGGAGTTGTGTATTACAAACTGCTAAAACCTGGTGAAACGATTACTAGCAATTGATACCGACAACAATTGATGAAATTGAACCGAGCATTGAAGGAAAAATGACCACAATACGTCCAAAAACACGATAGAGTCATTTTTCAGTAATATAATGCTCGGCAAGACTTACATTCTTCAGAACAACACTTAGATTCTCAAGGAAAAATAAAAATTTGGCTTGATGAATGGTTGGCCTTAAAAAACTAAAAGTTCCTTTGCCGCAAAATCCATTCTTTGAGAGAAATATGGGGAAAAATAATATCTAACGATGTCCAATACTTTAATTATTAAGATAATTTATTTTGTTGCGGAAATAAACGTTCAAATTCTGCAAAAAAAATCGACATTATTATCCGAAACACCTATTACTTTCTCGAAAAGCTATCAACTTTCCTATATAGATTTACTCTGATGATATATTGAAAATCTATCCTAATGTAGAAAATCTATTCGCACATTCCATTCTTTCTCAACGCATCTTTTATAGTCATTCTCATTAAGATAAAGGTGTCGTAATGCGAAAGGTAATTCAATGAAAACAAGCGGCCAATTATAATGATCCAGTACGTCAAATAACAGAGTTGTATCCTTTTGGTATCTTGACCTTAGTTCCCTCACCGGGAACCAAGTAAAATTAACTGGCAGTTAATGAGGTGAGATTTAGAAAATACCGTAGAGTGACAATGTAAAAAAAATTAAATTGCTAGTAAATTACATTAAAGTATAATAATATTCGAAAAATCTGACTATTTCACTGTCACGGATTAATTTAATTATGTAGTTTCTGGAAGTATTGAAACGGTAATTGGTATTTCTTACTTTGCGATAGTTTTTTTATAATCTTAATGCATTTAAATCCAGTTTTTAGGGCACACATGTTTTCTCTAATTAATATTTCTAAGAAATATAACATTCTCATTAGTAAGACACTACAAATATAAAATTTTCCTTCTCCGTGGCCATAGATTATAGACTCAAAATAAAACACATAAGAACTATACATTTATTAATCTAAGTATATTTAATTCCCTATAAAATGGAATTACTGCACATAAATACACATATTTTAATAGATTTTTATCGACCTAGTTGTCAAGATCCGAAAAAGCATCGCAATAAAATTAGTCAAATGAGTTTACTCTATACTCCTTGAAGTTTTGTGAAATTCTTTTGAATGTATAATCTATTTCCAAAAAAGAAAACAAATACACTTTTATATTATATGAAATATTTATTTTGGAAAAAAACATATTTTTTATTTGTATAATACTAGGTCGCTATTATATGACTGGAAATGGTCAAACATCTCGAGAACGCTTTGAGATTTCCTAATGAAATGTGATTTTGTGCACACTCAGCACACGAACTTCAGGAAGTGTTTGCCACTTTTTGGGTATGTTTTAATTTTTTTTTGTCGCATATTTAAAATCCAAGACTAACTTGTTTTTTTATGATAACAATATTTGAATTTGGCATCGTTGGAAAGAGCATTTTTTTCTGAATTCAACAATTTAAATATTTTATTGTTTTTTTTAAATAGATTTTAAAAAATTATTAAAAGGTGTTTCGGTCTATTTTAGGGTAAATATATTTTTCATTTAGTAGTCTATGAAGCTATGGATGACAGATGCAATATTTGATTACACTTGGCAACTGTTAAGGTCAATTTAGGAATTTAATATTTTTTTCAATTATTATATGGAATTAATATGTATTTAACTGGAACAGAAAAAATTGAAGTACTAACAATTGTTGGATACGATGACAGACAACGGATAACGTATTGTGGATATGTGACAGACCTATGCCGAAGTTTGTTGGGTATTTAATAAAGTACATCCGAATAAAAACATCACTCAAAAAGTCACAGTTTCAAAAACAGTGAAAAGGTTCAATGATACAGGCAGCATTAAAAGTTGTCCAAAATTAGTAAAACAAAAAACAAAAACTAATAACGAAAATTCGTTGAATGTTTTAATTGATCTAGTAGACAATGGTAAGATTTCCGTACAACAATTAGCTTTAAATCATAACATGTCTAGACGTTCAGTCCAAAAAATAAAAAAATATTTTTGTCCTTACAAAATACAATTACTGCAATTAAATGCAATATCAAAAGCAACAGTTTGTTTAAATGGAGCAGGTTCATACACAGTATTCTCAAAAGTTTTATACTTGGATGAGATTTAATGGCAAGAATACTATAGGACTTTTTTTCATTTATGGCAACTTGACAGTGGATAAGCATTTAGATCTATTGGAAAAAATATTATCCTTCAACTTTTACGTTTGTTTCCAAATTTAATTAACCAAAACCAGGAAATATGGTTACAGCAAGGTGGTACATCAACACGGCATTAAAGTTAGAAATTTTCTCTATAGAACTTTCCCATACGGATGGATCGGTCGACAAAGAGCTATCGAATGGTTGGCAGGGTCATCACAATTGGCACCACCCAATTTTTTTGTGGGGCTATTTAAAAAGGCGTGTTTGCATTAATAGGCCAGAAAATCTCTAAGATATCAAATAACGAATTCGACAAGAAATTGTCGATATACCTCTTATTTGGTGGGAAAACGCAATTCAAGGCTTCATCCGACGTATCCATTACTGCCAGGAAGTTAATGGTTTGAGTACCTTTTGTAAATAATTCTTAAATTAAACAAATTTTTTTGTAATTTTGATATTGAGTTTTTTTAATCTATTGATATAAAAGACCTATGCACATTTTAGCCAATTTTTTAAATATATGTTTAAATATAAACCATGCAATATTTACCTCATTGAATTCAGAAAACAATGCTCTTTCTAACGATACCAAATAAGTAATAATAAGCCAATAAAGTACTGTTGTCATTAAAAAAGAATCAAGTTAGTCTTGAATTTTAAATATGTGACAAAAAATAAAAATAGACCTTATGGCAGTGATTAAGTGGCAAACATTTTCTGATGTTTGTGTATAAAATTTCATTAAGAAATCTCTAAACGTTCTCGAGATATTTGACCATTTCCATACATAATAACGACCCTGAATATTATTTTTTTATATTTATAAAATGATCTCAACTAAAATATTTCCATTGCTTCTTTGAACAAAATGCATTCATCGACCTATTTCCGTACTATTGGTTTGGTATTCGTCCCGTTTTTTTTTTTAAGTTCGTCCCGTTATTGTTAGTTAGCGTGTGGTAAGTGTTAGTGTTCGAAATGTTAGCTACTTCACATGTGTAAAGTCATGATTGTATTTCGCAAAAAAAAATTCACCAAATATTTGGAAAAAAAATGGTAACCTTTGGTTGTTTTTTATATTTTGCTAAATGTTTATAATGGAAGAAAATAAGGAGCATTTTTGACAAATTTTCTGAAAAGGTGAAATGAATGCTTGACAGACGCAAAATAATTTATGTGCTGTGTACGATGCCGTTAATAATTCCATGTATCGTAAGTGGTTTTTAACAATTTTAATATAATATTTTAATATTTGCAATACACCAAAAACTAGACGACCGGCCGAGAGTGATGACAAAGAAGTTTTAGTGCTAATTGAATGTGATCAGCTTACAAATCGAATTATCGGAAAACTTTTTGGAATCATACAGTCAACAACATCAAGGCGATTATATCAAGTTGGTTGCCATGTTATCAGGACCGATGTATGGGTGGCGTAGGAGTTAAATTTGATAGACCGCATTTCGGCTTGCATTTCTCTATTAGATGATAGTTACATCGCTTATTATAAGCTTTGCCTTGAAAATCAAACCATTAATTTTGTGAAGTACTGTTCACAACTAGGTAGATTAAAGTGAGCAATTGATCAAAAGGGCATTGGCAAGGGAAAACAGTTCCATCCGGATAATGCTAGACTACACGTGTATTTGGCCACCCGACATAAATTTTAACAATTTGACTATGATGGGATAGTTCATCCATCTCTCGATGAAGTGCCCTCCGACTACCACTTGTGTAGATTACTTCAAAACTGTTTAAATGCTAAAAACTGTATTTACTTGGAAGACTTGACAAATTACCTGGACCACTCTTTAGCCAGAAACCTCAGGACTTATATGAGCCTAAAACTATGCAGTTACAGCTGAAATGGAGAAAGATCATCGAACAGAATGCTACACACTATATTTATTAAATGTTCTTTTTAATAAATTATATTTTTCTTAATTTTTTCTTACAAAAAAAGTGACTAACTTTCGTATCAACGGAATATTTCATAATTCTATTGTGCCAAATCTGAAGAATAAGTTGGATGTGAAGAAGTTTCCAATTCAAGTGTCAGTCTGGTCGCAATAGCTGCTTTTCTTTTTTTTGTATATTTAGTTTCCCATGTAAACATTCATAAACAACCATATAGCCAATATTTATAATTGTTTACAACTTTTCCAGCATTCGGTGTTTATTCATTAATTTTTGTAGCCTCCTTAAACTCTTTCGATTGTTCAGACATTACTCTCATTTAATAATAACTGTTATATCGCCTGTTAGATTATAAGGTATGGTATTTGAAATAGATTGAATAACTGCCACATATAAAACGAACATTAGATAAAAAAAATAAATTGCCAGAGTAAAAGTGTTTAGTGTAATGAAATAGAAGGCTCTTTTTACTCCTTTTATTTGGGGAAATGTTTCATTAACTCTGCAAAAATCTTAGACTAATTAACTAAATTGAATACACGCGAAGGTTTATACATATACCTTATAAAGGGTGTAAGGGAAAGTAGTTTTGCAAATTTAACCAACGATTCTTCAAGTCATTTTAAAGGACAAAGTCTCTTACAACACAGTCAAAACTCCTAAGTGTTCCCGAGAAAAAATTGCAAAGTAGCTAGCTCACCAATCGATAACTTATTTTAACAGATATGTGTAAAAGCATATTTGGTAAATATTGAATTGATTATTATGTATTGAACAGACTGCAAATATTCTAATAAACATTGTTAAAACAATTTTTGAAAATTAAGAATCACATCATTCATCAGCCAATATATAGCAGTAATATCAGCGACAACGTTGCAAACAATGTTATTTGAATATTGCGACAAAAATTATTGCAGTGTAGGTCTGTCAGTGCTTGCATTTAAACTCAATTTAAAACCTTAAATATACGCTGTACACGAATACCACGATATGCTTTGTATATGAAGAAGTCGAAGAAGAAATTTTATATCTTATTCTAAGAAGATTGAACCCGGTATTGTGCAAACAGTGATTGGATTGTACATTGAATACTAAAAGGGCAATTACTCTACCCTTATCATGTACAAATGGTAGAAGTGCTCTTACTCGTTGATATTTCACGCATACAAAAATATTGTGTATGGTTTATTGACGAACATTAAAGAAATCCCAATTTTATGTTCAATATTTTATCAACCGACGAAACTTCTTTCACCAGGAATGGAATGGTGGACATATTAGACAATCAATAATAAAATAGTTAATCAGTTAATCATGCGTTTCTTGATGTGACACCAATCGTTCAAAACGTGTTATAATGTGAAAAATTAGTGCTAGTATTTTCAGTTTTAACATAATACAACATGGGTAAGTTTTTCTTTCTTTTATAAGAAAACAAACCAAATTTATACTGAAACGTATGGAACTAATGGCTATAAAAATAGTATATATTATTTTGATATAAAACCCTAAGAAGTCTATGCAACAAAAATCTAATTATCTCAATCGAAATAAACACGACAATTGAAATAACTATTGCGTACGTTGCCAATTGTTAAGAAAATTTCAGACCTGTTCTGAAAAGTTCTGACTGGTTTTCCGCAGAAATGGTTGCATTTTAGATACATGATTTAAAGAAACTCTTTGTTATAGATAGGTAAAAAATTTAGGTAAATAAGTTTTCTTTTTGAATAAATCAGTCCAAAATATCTTAACCTCGGCATCAGTTATATTTTTATTAGATTATATTGTGAATGAGTTATAAAAATTCTCATTCACTCTTTAAACCTTGATAGTATATCGGCTCAAAGTTATGAACAATAATAAATTCCAAGAAAATTTCATCACCTATTTATTATCCGTAAGCCCAAAAATGTTAGACCGTGAAATTGGTCTAATGCGGTTAATCAGACAATATAAAAAAGGCTTCAAAAACCAAATTAATATTTTCCTTACTCGAAGCGTAAGTTCACACATCACTTTTACCGTTCATGTTCTCTCTTCTATTGTTAATGTAATAATACGTTTTTTTTTTCATCTATCGAGACTTTCGGAATTTTTATCTCGTTAAGGAGGCGGATTAAGGAGTTCGTTAGGTATGTGCTATTGCGCCAAGAACTTTCATCCGAAAAAAACAATGTTATTGTTCGAAACTATCCAAGTGTCACACTTCCACTAGAAAACAATTGCTGAATTGAATAACTGCATTTCTGCACTGTTTTCGCCGACCATTGAGTAATAGTATGTTTATGTTGGTTTCGGTGTATGCCTTTATCTAACGAATGACACTATCGACGCTTTATTGTTTACAACCAAACTGTTTGAAGCGAGGTATATTAGATAAAGATTTTACTTGTTGATGATATCCCTAACAAAGCACCACCGTGGACTAGAATGCTGGAAATATCAGGAAATATGTTTGTTCATTTAAGAATGTTTTAACTAATATCGAATTAAATTATTGTATAACGTTATTTCATAGATTTGTAGATATTTCCGACTAAAAGGTAAATACATACTTTATCTTAACTCATATTTACTTAAATACGTACTTCTCGTTTTTCATTATATTTTGCCTTATTTATATGTATACATATTGAGTGTGCTATTTTTATTAAATAGACCACAATTTATTATTTGAAGTAAGGGATGAGGCCAATGTAAGACTACCAATTTGTTTCGGCACCATTTTATTTTTTCATGATATTTATGACTGTTGAAGTTTTTCGGTTATGTAGTGCAGACGTGCAAGTTTTATTATAGGTAAATACAGGCTAAAAGAACGCAGTGAAATTATTATAATTTACATAAAATAAATTCAATTATTGCAACTCAACGTGAATTTAGGCGAAAATATCTTTGCTTAGGATATTATATGGCAATTTTTTAGGATTTATTCAGGCTATTTAAAGCATTTGGAGAAGTTGTGATAGGAAAAGTATAGAATAGTCGAAACGACGATTCAACGAGTTGGTGTACAATTAGGAATTTCTCCACACAATTTACGCCGAATTTTGAGAGGTGATTTGTTTGTGACACAAGTTGCCCTATAAGATTCAAATTATTCAAGACCTGTTGCGTACAGAAAATAATAAGCGATTAGAATACGGTAATGCTATCACAAACTACTTCTATTAATTTGACAGTTTTTGATGATGAAGCTTATTTAGGATTATTTATGGTGTTTCTGAAAGGAAAAGGTACTACATAGATCCCCATATTCCAATCACCAAAATATACTGCAAATCAAGGACAACATCCGTTCTGATATCGTTGCATTAACACCAAATATGTCGAAAAAGTTATAGAAAATGGTTAAAAGGTTAAATGGTTAACAAAATTAAATTATGTTATCTTTCAACATTTGCATTAAACCACCATTCACTGTATAGTCCGGTTCAAGATATTTCGTTGCCTTTCGGCAAATTGTTAATTGCCCCAATAAATTTCAATAAAAATATTCCTAGTTTCTTCAAAGGCATCAAAGTCGGAGTGGTTAATTCTGAATAATTTTGGAAAAATAAAATATTGTTAAATTATTATTATTATCATTATCTATGACTAACACATTGTTTATTGGTTTGTGCATTTTGAATTTATTAGTACAATAAAAATAAATAAATAAGTAAATTTATCTATTAATACAATAAAAATTATACAATTAAAACTTAAATTTAATTATATATTTAATTCAGTTTCACTCTTACTGTCACTTTGATCTACATTAATAATAAGTGGTTCTATATTATTAATAAATAATACATAGGAATCTTCTATTTAAATAACATGGTTAATCGAATTTATCCAACTTTCTTTGGGAATACTATCTAAAACCTTCCTAATTAATGTTGCAACACCTACACTTACAGTCGGATAAATGTTTTCTGCTTTAACATTGGATTTTACCGGATGCCACATGTGCTCAATTGGATCAAAAATACAGTAACACGGGGGAAGGCGTAAAACCGTATGTCTTATATCGGCAGCAATGGTATCACATCCATATTCCTTTTGAATATTAAATGTCTTTAATATTTCTAGAAGATCACATTTTTTATATGTATTTTCGAAGTATATATCGTTTTTTTAAGATATAGTTCTGAATTTCCAATTTAGTATTATTTGCATTAGGAACTTTATTGTTTTGGCGGTTATGATAACTAGCATTGTCCATTACAAATACGCTTTCCTTAGGCACATTGGGCAAAAGGCTATTTATAAACCAATCTTCAAAAAGTTCTCCTGTGGTGCCGTTATGATAGTTCAAAGATGCATGTTTAATATTTTTGGAAGACAACGGTTAACAAGTTGGAACCCATCCATCCTCGGAACTAGCATGTAAAATTATAATTATTTTTCCCTTGTTTGCTGGGGCTTTGGTTTTGCATTTTCTTGATGTATCTACCCATTCTTTTGCTGGCATCCCGTGTGTATCGTTATGTATAACCATATTTCATCAAGGTAGATAATGGAGCGATTTTTAAATTTGTATTTTTTTATAGAGTTTAAGTAGTCAAACCGCCATCGTCAAAATCATTGTGATTCCATTAATATTTGTCTTTTATTAATGGTCCGATATGCAAAACCCATTAGAGATAATATTTTCCGAAGGCTAGCAAAGAATGTTGGTTTTATCTTTCCTTAGTCGCTATTACAATGCATGCAATGCAGGAACTGTTTGCTCTTTATACATAGCATAAATTTTGCTTCAAATTAAGTCTTTGTCGCTTTCGTCAACATAATTGCTTTTACCAGAATCACTACGAACTTTTTTGTCTTTAATTGGCTTCGTTACAATATCTTTAACTGTAGACAACGGTGTTTTCGTTAATGAAGACGTTTCCGTTGCGGCTGCATTTACATTAAACCCCATGTTCAATAAAGAAACATACACATTTTTAAAAATTTGCTTAGCATCGGACGATAAATGTTTTCTTTTAAAATTAGCACTATCGGAGGCACAATGATCATTATCTTGCCAAGAACGCCACATTTTTAGCACATTTGGAATAATAAAAATACGATCGAAATTATAGAACTGCAACTGTTTAAGAAAAGAATGCGAACTAAACTAAAATATTTCGAAACTACTAAACCAGATATAAAATTAATTATATCTTTTTACCTGTTATTTTATTAGGCCCGGCCCTGTTTACGTTTTTTGCAACTTTGCCGGGTTTCGTTACGACAGGAGTTGTTAACAGTTTATTGCAGCCATTCGGTCAACGATATATCTTGAACTGCACTATATTTGGTCAATCAAAAACTTATTCACTTCAACTGAGAAAATGAAAAAAAATCACATGAAAAATGTGTCAAAGCATGTTTTTAATACCGATTTCTGAATTTTGAAAACCCACAGTGAATTGTCTTTTTACCGTCTATATTTTACAGCATGGCCAATTTTAACGGAAATTCCATCGTGATTTATTATCCATCCATACCTTCATTTGTCTCTTATCAACCTAATCCAATCTATCAACATTGAAAACAGTCATAATAATGTTATCGTTTTTATAAACAAATTTTCGTTTCGACGCAAAATATTGCACACATGAGTTGCTCCACACAACTGAATTTACTGAAAACCTTACCTAAAAACTTTACCTTACCGAAAACACCTCATTGTAGTCACAGAATTATTATGAATCGTGAAGTTAGTTGTAAAGTGAAAATAATATCATGACATTTCTATTTTGTTGTATTGTTTTATGATACAATTATCTCCTGACACCTTTTGATTTATTTTGAACTTGCAACGTAACAAACAAAAAATGTCTATTACCCTATTAGAGTATGAATCAGAATGGCCAGTTTAATGGCCTTATTTCCCAAAAGTTGAAATAAAAATTTAAAGACCACTTCAAACACATACCGTGTGTCCCAGCCAAATGGAATAAATTCGTTAATAAATAAATGGGGGCGTGTTCGAAAAAACGCTCGAACACGTCGATTGGTATGTTTAGATGCGCATTTTTGTCAACAAAAATTTTTTATACAGGGTGTGTCATGTAACAGTGACCAGTACCAACTTTCTTATTTTAAATACAACACCCTGGAAATTCTAGACATATTTCATGTAAAATATCCTAGACTTATCTTCAACTGTTTCGGAAATATTAAGTAATTCTTCGAACATCATCAGCAAATAGGCAAAGATAAAAAATCAGGTTTTCAAAGGTAGGTATTTGTTGTATGAAACGTCAAAAAAATCAACGTGCCTTTTAAATTAGTTTTCTTTGACGTATGTGATTCATTTGATTTAAATATGGTGTATTTATCAGAGTCATAAAATAACTATCTTAATGATGATAGGTTATGGAGATAGGATACGAACTCAAGCCGAAGTTATTCGTCTCTTTAGGGAAAAATATCATGACTTACCACCCATATCCCAATGTACAGTAAGTAAAGTTGACAAACAATTTAGAGAACTGGGACACGTGAGACAAATTAAGAAGGAAGCAGTGTCGTTGACCGATAACAAAAAATTGGATGTAATGCTTGCATTCCAATACAATCCGCATACCTCAACTCGACAAGTTGCCTTGGAAAACAATGTTGGTCGCTCTTCGGTTGCCAGAATATTGAAAGAGAATAAAATGCATCCATATAAGCTACAGCCTACTCAAGGGCTTAGTGAAGACGACTTCGATAGGAGAATGGAGTTTTGCGAACAAATGATGCATAGAATAGACAACAATCTTCTGAGAGTGGAAAACGTTTTATTTTCTGATGAATCTACTTTTACTCTTCATGGACATGTCAATCGCCAGAACTGTCGTTACTGGTCGAGAGAAAATCCTCACTGGATGCGGGAAATTCACACACAAAGACCTGAAAAGATTAATCTGAGCAGGTATTATAGGAGATCAAATAATTGGTCCAATATTTTTCGATCAAAATTTAAATGGGGTAAATTACTTAGATTTTCTCCAAAATCAGCTCATTCCAAATCTTATAAATTTGTACCCTAATAGAAGATATCCTCAATTGCTAGCCGACACAATTTGGTTCCAACAAGATGGAGCACCCGCCCCCCCATTATCAAGTTAATGTACGGCAGTACCTAGATAATATGTTTCCAAATCGATGGATTGGGAGGAGAGGGCCACTAGAATGGCCACCAAGGTCCCCGGACCTCACTTCGTTGGATTTTTTTATGGGGATATCTCAAAAGCGTCGTATACAAAACCAAGCCACATGATCTGAATGATTTAAGAGGACGCATTACCGACAGCATTAAGTCAATTACGCCACAACCATTAAATAATGTCAGGAATCAGTTTTACTTGAGGTTGGGGTGTTGCCAGGACGTCCAGGGTTCAAAATTCGAACATTTGTAACATTAAATGTTTTAAATAAAAAATGTATACAAAAACTAAATAGTCTTGAAATTTCCACAATTTTGTTTACAGTGTTAAAAAAAGTGTAGTTGCGCATTTATTCCAACGAAAACCTTTTATACAGGGTGTGTCATGTAACAGAGGCCAATACCATCTTTCTATTGTGTGTTGTAGCGAATTTCTGTAATCAAATAATTTTAAAAAAAATCAAAGAAATCAGTTAATTTTTGCAATAAATCTGAAAACACTTAATATTTCCGAAACAGTTGAAGATAAGTCTACGATATTTCCAAAGAATAGATAGATAGAATCCAAAAATTAAATAATATACAGGGTGTTGTATTTAAAATAAGAAAGTTGGTATTGGCCACTGTTACATACATCTAAAAATACCAATCGACGTGTCTGAGCGTTTTTTCGAACACACCTCCATTTATTTATTAACGAATTTATTCCATTTGGCTGGGACACACGGTATACATGCACTTCATACATACTTGAGATTTGCATAAGATTAATTACAGAATTATTCTTTCTTATGCAGCAATAGGGTTATTTGTCGCATCAGATTAAACAAGCACTCGCGCGGTCCTGAACTCTCATCTGCCATTCGGGTCCAATATACTTAACGACTGCCAGCCACAGTTAACACGCCGTTCCACCTCCCGAGCGGTAAAACCTATCTATTGAAACCCTATGCCCAAGATTTCTGTAGTGGTCCACAATCTTAATTAATTTATTTTTTCTCCTTTATTTGGGTTTTTCGCCACTGTCTAAATCTCAAAATATATCAAAAATACTTATTCTTCTTATTTAAAGAAAGAATCACTGGGTAAAAACAAAAAACCAAACGGATACAAATTTCTCAGTGATTCTTTTTGTAATAAATTTGTCTAACGAACAAAATTTTAAAGTTATAAAAATGTTATAAAAAGTTTTACAAACTTTTAACGTTAACGTTTCGGAGGGTACTCTCCCCCCGTTTTCAAAACTCAACTAAAAAATAAATTATATTCATTTATAATATATAAAGTAACGGGTGAAAGTAAATATATTTTTTTGTATATGTCAACGATACTTACATTTACAACAATAGATTTTCATGACAGTGACATACTACCAATATATATATATATAGGTAATGTTTACTGTGTGATTGTTTATTGTACTAATTGTGTATTCAAATATTTAAATGTTTTTAATTGTATTCTTTAGAATCGGGAACCATATTGAATTTAAATCTACCGAAGGCATAGCAATACAGTTATTTTTATTTAAATTAATTATAGCGGTTTCTTTTAATCTTCTGTATTTTGTTACCGATTCTTTTAATACCGTTTTGGAATTATTCCAATTGATTTTATGACCCTTTTTTTTTTCTTTAAATAAGAACAGGTATTTTTGATATTTTTTGAGTTTCAGACAGTGAAGAAAAGCCCAAATAAAGGAGAAAAAATATATGAACACGCCACAATCATTCAGACATTACTTAGATTACAGATATGGGCCTGAGATATGTTTTTTATTTAGATATTTAGAAAGTAAATATCTTAAACTGCAACATTCTGAAAACAGTTTAACATTTCTTTACAAATGTAAAGCTTGTGACATAATACCAAAAGGTTTACGTTTACGTACACCTTATAACACAAACAGAAGCATATACATATATATATATATATATATATATATATATATATATATATATATATATATATATATTACATAGGACTGGCTTAGAGATTGCATCCAACATCACATATACACTAAACAACAATTAAAGACTGACATTGATAATACATTACAACAAATATACGAAAAAGTAACTGAAGTAGATTTTAATCACATTTATAATAGCGTCTATTCCAGTTACATATATCACTTCAATATCCAAAAAAATACTCACATTAAGAAATTTAAAAATTTAATTATTGAAGAACATGGAACACATACAAAACACATTAATACACATACATACAAAAATTTCATTAATAAAAATGTAGTTAACCTTTCAAATAAAATATTATCTGATTCTGAAAAGTATGCACTTTCTAAACGACTAAATTTTAGTGTTACATCGAAAGATGATCCATCGAATTATTACATCGAAATTAGACCTAATTTCGGCAGTAGAGTCTGTTGCTCAAAAATTACCTTTGGAAAGTGCAAATGAATACAGAATTAGGTTAAAACTTATCCTAGAAAACAATTTAAAATCAAATCAAATTTATACCATGAGGAAAGGTTAGCTATAGATAAATTAAAAAAAGACACATCTATTAAAATATTGCCATCAGACAAAGGTAACGCCACAGTTATTCTGGACACTACAGAATATAATAACAAAATTAAACCTTTAATTGATGAGGGAACTTACACTAAAATACCTACAGATCCAACATTAAAAATAGAGAGACAAATTTACAATACATTATATAAACACAAACGTGAATTTACAGATCTAGAAAGATCACAACTTACACCACATTATAGTAAACCACCTCATTTCTATGGTCTACCAAAAATACACAAAACTAATATACCACTTCGCCCTATAGTTAGTAGTATAGATTTCCCATGTTATAAACTAGCAAAATTTTTATTAAACATTTTAAATCCACTTTCCGGTAGAACAAATTCATATATTAAAAATACTTCAGATTTTTTACATAAATTTTCGAACATTAAAATTACAAACCAAAATTTAATGGTTAGTTTTGACGTGGTGAGTTTATTTACTAATGTACCAGTTGATAAATCACTTTTAATAGTTAGAAAGAGATTAGAACGTGATACAACATTAAAAGACCGCACTAAACTAAACATAAATACAATTTTGGAATTATTAACTCTGTGCTTAAAAACCACATATTTTCAATTAGAAAATGATTATTATCAACAAAATTTCGGAATGACAATGGGTTCTTCTCTTTCTCCTTTGATGAGTAATATCTTTATGGAGGAACTCGAGAATGACATATTAAATAAATCTCTTAAAAAGCCATTAATATGGCTTAGGTACGTTGATGATATTTTTGCTATATGGCAACATAGCATTGACGATCTAAATATTTTTTTACAAGATATAAATTCTCGAGAGCCTACAGTTAAGTTTACTTTAGAGATGGAGAAGGGGAATAAATTGCCGTTCCTCGACACTTTAATTATAAAACAAAACAACAAATTAAAAACTACAGTTTACAGAAAACCGACAAACACAGATAGGTACCTCAATTGCTTTTCAAATCACTCAAAATCGGTCAAAATAGGAGTAATTAAAAGTTTATATGACAGAGCAAAACTTATTTGTACCGACAGTGATACACTACAAAAAGAAACAACTCACATAAAAAACATTTTAATAAAAAACAATTACCCCAAAAAATGTATTGATAAATCGCTTAAAAATTTTGATACTAGACAAAACAGACAAGTTATTAATAACAATAATAATAACTCTCAAACAATCAACCTCACAATCCCTTATATCCGCGGTATTTCTGATACAATTAAAAGAGTAGGGAATAAATACAACATAAGAACGACATTTAAAACAAAAAAATCCCTTAGATCTCTATTAACAAAGACTAAACCAAACAATATACAACAAAATACTAAAAATGTGGTTTATAAAATTCCCTGCGAATGTGGCAAATTCTATATAGGTGAGACATGTAGACCGTTAGATGTTAGAGAAAAACCTTCTTAAAAAAGGCGATTTTAATAAATCTAGAATTTGTCAACCCGCATGGGAATCGGGTCATAAAATCAATTGGAATAATTCCAAAACGGTATTAAAAGAATCGGTAACAAAATACAGAAGATTAAAAGAAACCGCTATAATTAATTTAAATAAAAATAACTGTATTGCTATGTCTTCGGTAGATTTAAATTCAATATGGTTCCCGATTCTAAAGAATACAATTAAGAACATTTAAATATTTGAATAAACAATCACACAGTAAACATTACCTATATATATATATATATATATATATATATATATATATATATATATATATATATATATATATATATATATATATATATATATATATATATATATATATATATAGTAGTATGTCACTGTCATGAAAATCCATTGTTGTCAATGTAAGTATCGTTGACATATACAAAAAAAAATATATTTACTTTCACTCGTTACTTTATATATTACAAATGAATATAATTTATTTTTTAGTTTAGTTTTGAAAACGGGGGGAGAGTACCCTCCGAAACGTTAACGTTAAAAGTTTGTAAAAATTTTTTATAACATTTTTATAACTTTAAAATTTTGTTCGTTAGGCAAATTTATTACAAAAAAGAACCACTGAGAAATTTGTCTCCGTTTGGTTTTTTGTTTTTACCCAGTGATTCTTTCTTTAAATAAGAACAGGTATTTTTGATATTTTTTGAGTTTTAGACAGTGGCGAAAAACCCAAATAAAGGAGAAAAAATATATGAACACGCCACAATCATTCAGACATTATCTTAATTAATTATTAAACTTAACTTGTCCCTCTGTCTTCTTAACTGTCCTATAAGTTTATTTTCAAGCCAAATGGTTCTTCAGCCCTTTGTAGCTCTTGTATATATCTTTACAGCTCCCCTGTGTCATGTGAAAGGATAGCGATATCAACTGCAAATCTAAGATGGCTTAAATATGCGTCATTGATCTTTATTCCGTCCTATTCAAAATTTAGATTACGTAATACTTATTCAAGACAAACTGAGAAAAACATAGGCGATATTGCGTCCCCCTGCCATACATCCCGCTTTACATTGATTCCAATTTTAAGATCACAAGATCAATCGTCCCTGTAACTTCATCATATATCGACCCTAATAGGTATACATTGGCTTCGTCTTTATGGCTTTCTTTGGAATTGAGTCAAATGCTTTTATTCATAGTCGATAAAAGCCAGAACAGCACAGATGTATTCATTGTGCCTTTCTGTGGAATACTGTACAACCTGGATGTGATCAACAATTCAGTACAACCATTGTACTGAATCCACTTCTGAGTCCTGCTTGTTTTCTTGGTTATCCGTCATTCAGATTTTTTCATATTCTTTTAATCCACAAAGTTCACTTTTAATACACCACAGAGTATCCCTAAATCTAGTGCTTCTCTTGAGGGTTAAAGCGTTTCACCGGACAACACTTCTACTTTCTGCGTTCACGCGTATTATCAGAACAACAATTCGCTTATTACGACTCATCGTCTCTTTATCCATATATATATATATATATATATATATATATATATATATATATATATATATATATATATATATATATATATATATATATATATATATATATATATAGAGTGATTCCTAAGTTGATACTTTTTATTTAACAGCGTATAAAACTCAATAAAATAAACATTTTATTCTAATAACATTCTTCAAAAAACTCTAGGAAAAAAAAATTATCATAATAATTTCGAAAACAATATTCATTCCGGTCCTGCGCCTTAAGAAAAGGTTCAAAGTGGTTGCCGATATGCACCGCCATTTTCCTAAAAAGCGTAGTCCTAGTTATCCTGTTCCTTCTGGGAGGCGAAGCCCTAGAATCCACTACCAACACAAACTACAAGGGACTCCCAGTGCTGCCCTTTAGCGGTGAAACACCTAAGCACTAACTCACAGCTAATTTCATATGGTGCCATCTATCGGCGGCAAACCTAACCAAAAAACTCCGCCCCTTATTATGGACCAAGATTAAGGTTAGGTACGGGTTTTGCGCCAGAACTCCTATAGAATAACTCTCACGTTAAAACTGATAATAAAATGCAAGATAAGAAAATAAAAGGAATGCATGATTCACAGAAAAACGATAAAGATTCTTTTCGATAAAGACGTCTTTTGTTCTTTTTGAATTAGCGAGCGATCGATTAAATTTGTTTAAATTATTTTGAGGGCCGGACTTGCATTTTTTTAAATCTATTAAAGGTCGAGGCCGCACTACGGTTTTTTTCGACCGAGCAGTTAACCGCTATAACCGCAATACCGCTGTGATTTTCACAGTTTGAAGATGGATTTTAAGAGAACAGTATGTATTGTTGCTCTAATACTAAGAAATAGAAAAAGAAGACGTCAACACATGCTGCTAACTAAGTTCTATTGGTTGCAAATTATAGCGTGGTTTTTACCCGCGAGCCATATTTCACTGTTTTAAAATCGCGGGAAAAAACCGCAAGTGCGACTGTTTGTATTAATTTTCTTGCCTCACGAAATGCGTAGTTTAGCCGTAATGCGACACCTCGGCCAAAGACTGTAGCGGTCTAATTTTAGGGATATTTAAAAACTGATATTAAAAAAATGTTTATTTTATCGAGTTTTTGAAGCTGCTAACAAAAAAGGCCTCGACTTAGGAATCACCCTGTATATTAGTAAGTTAACTATTAGAACAAAGTTCCATCGAATGCAACCTTGTGAATGATAAAATGATAATATCTGATATTTTCTTGGGATAATTTTTTTTATGATTTTATTACACATATATGCTTTCAGGTAATGTCATGTGACGAAATAATGATTTAACTCTTTAACTCGTTAAAACTAACATAAAAGGAAATGAAATCATAATTGCTGACATTATTGTTGGATTCTTTCAGTTCGTTCGCTTGATTTTTTTAATTTTATAGATATTAATACTTCAAAACGAAAATACAATCATAACTGATATTTGGGTAGGCAAAATCTAATCAAATTATTACAAATTCTACTTTGACAGTAAATTATTATGAAAACAGATGATAATAGTGAAAACAAGCCACCCATTCTCCAACACCAATTTGCCTATTTATAAATCAAAAGTTCACCCGGGGCTGCTTCAATAAGTATTCAGTAAAGGCGATAATGGTAAATGACGTTGGAAATTTCAGACTTGTGAAATTTATTTATTACATTATAAATTAAGGGAAATGTAATATCTAGAGAATATGTGCTAATATAGGTTTGTATTTGACGAGTACGCAAATTTTATTGTGAATTAGTGTTATCAATTTTTATCCAAACTTGAACAGCTGACTACAATGCGGTAGTTCTAGTTGTTTGTATTTATACGAGGTGTATAAATAAAGTAATGATATTGGTAGCATAGCGTTCGATCTGACAACACTGATTTTCCATTTGCAGAGGAGACACGCACAACATTAGGTGCGTTTTCAGAATGAATTTGAACTCCCTAAAGTCACTTGGTAGTCCACAACAATTCTTTTAGTTAACATTTTCCAGTACGTTTTGAAAACGAGTGACTACAATTTCGATTAACGATGCGATATCAAGTTTTGTGTTAGTCTTGGATACAATGCGACAGAAAGCTTTGCAAAAACTCACTCATAAAGCCGAAACTTCATTGAAAATGAATTTTTCAGCGAAGCCTTCAACAAGAAGTAATGAAAATGTCCATAGAATTTATGATCTAGTGCATTCTGATTGTCTGTTCATGGCTAGAATGACTGGGGAAGAGTTAAATTTGACTCACACAACCCTTCATCAGATTTCGACCAATGAATTAAAGTGAAGAAATATTTGCGCGAAGATGGTTCCGGAAAATCTTTCGCAGGATCAAAAAGACAACAGGGGGAAACGTATCTTGACTTTTGGGACGAATTGAAAATTACCCTGATTTACTGAAATGTTTTATTACTGGTGGCTAGCTGATAGCGCACGGTTGCTCGAAATTCTTGTCACTCTATCAGAACCCACTAGAAAAATTTACTACACGAAAAGAGTTTCTACGAACAACCAAGTGACTGGAGTGTGTGTAAAGTACCACTGAAGACTCATCAGCTGTTGGCCTACCTTCCCTTCAAAGAGAAACCAGCAATGTTGCCAAATCGAACTCTAGACCACCGGTCTTATTACTATATGTACACAACTGGTACATATAGAAGATAAAAAATAATATACGAAAAATGCCTCAAAGTATTATTGTGGCAATTTTTAAATTCAAAAAGATGATATAACGCGAACGTTCTTTTGGATATTCAGTTTTAAATGCTGATTCATACGAAAAAATTATTAGCTAAATTGTGTCCTTCTGTCCTAATATAACTTAAATATTTTGAAAATGAATCAAGTCTTTAAATTATTTTCGCATAATTTGTAAGTTGTCAGAATATTAATGCAAACTCCCTATATTCATATTTGACGGAAAATAACTGCACAATCTCAGAATCAGAATGAAATTCATTAGAATCAATATTCGAGGATCGTTCAAAAAATTATCTATGATAAATTGGTACTTAAGAAGTGCTCTCACATTTTAAGTCATTATATGCAGCTGAAATGTGTCATTATATAATACTGACATTTATTCAAAAATACCGCTGCTTGTTACGTAAATATTGAAATAGTCATTTTTATTTTTAATTGAATATACTATAAATTTAGAAGCACATTGGTGTCAAATAATTTACAGACGATTATTTACATCATTTTGAACATATACCTAAAATGCAACCAAATTTTTGAGATTTTCTTAAAAATTGACGTCATTTCGTCGTATTTTGTCGAATATCCGGCATTTCCGCAATGTCGGGTCTAACGGCATTTAGGTTTTTCTTTCATTTGGCAATTTTTGAAGAATAAAATATAATTTTTTATAGCCATTTATTACATATGTTTTAGTATATATTTAATTTGTTTTTTTACAAAAAAAGGAAAACTTACTAATTACTGCCGCTTAATCTCAAAGTTGTAATTAGTAGCATTAATTTTCACACCATAACACGTTGAGAACGATGCACGTCACATTAAGAAATATATTATTAATTATTTTATTAAAGTAAATCTTCAAGATGTCCACAATTTGAGTCTATGCAAGCCTGGTATCGTTTTAGTCAGTTTTCTAAACACGTTGCAAAAATCCCGGAATATTTCTAATCTGGTCGGCAGCAGCAAAAACAAATTCTTTTTAACACAAGCTTTTCCGTATATAAGAAGCATATTGTGATATTCGTTTACAGAATAAATTTGTATTTGTAAATGGAACTTGAATGCTCGCACTGACATCACTGAAATAATTTTTCTCGTGATTTTGTTGTTCGCTGACATTGGCTTATGCTTGAGATGAATTAAAGCAGAAATGTTTTATACAGAGTTCATTAGCTTACTTGCAGTTTATTTGTAATAAGTGATAAAAAATTAATATTTGCCAAATATACTTTTACGCAAATCTGCTTAAAATGTCTCAATCGTATTTTCACTGTTGAATTAATATGATTGCTATTTTTTTTTCGCCAAAACCCTTATGTTTTTATATAAGGAACTTTTTTTCAAATCATGTGAAAAATCGCCTATTAAATTTACGAAATTGAATTTCTTTACACCCTATATATCACCGAAAATTAATAAAACCGATTTAGACATGTCTATAAGAAGTTTATTCATCCAGTGGATCTACTCTATACTTTTGTGACTTAAATATGTAAATATGTCCATATCTCATTGATAATATTCTAGTTATTAGATATTTATAATAAATATTCGATCTGCAATTGCTATACTATGAAATTCAGGGGGTGTTTTGGCCATTACTAAATTAAATTTAGTAAGAATTATTATAATTATGGTTCTAATAAAAATTATTACATACCTAAATAAAAATTATATAATTTTGACATTTACTTTTGGTTTTACGCTGAGATATATCTAAAAAAAAAGCCTATCCAATAAAATCGTGTACTTTCTTTACTGAAATGAACTAGAACAGCCGTGAATCAAGTAACAATAAACTTGTGGTTACTTTGAAGATAATTATATTTTAAAACACGTACGTTATTCTGTTACCAAAAATGTTTTTTTAGCGTCGCACAGAAATGTTAGAATTTCTTAATAACTCGTTTGAAATAGCAGTTAATTGAAAAATGGGACGGGGTATTCAATTATAAAAATAATTCACGGGCAGATATTCTAAATTTTGGAAATAGTTTAATGGGGCATAAGCTGCCATTCGATTATAGGTTTTTAAAGCAGACAAAGACCTTTAACCTTCAAGCGGGCGCGCGGTTATGGCGGCACTGGTCGCGCGGTCATCGGGCAGTGGTCGCGCGTAACTTTAAAGACCTGTTAAAGATGTTTTGGATGTAGAAGATAAATTAAAAAGAAACTTATTTATTTACCACACTTTATATATTTATTTATCGCACTTTGTTTATTTAGACACATTAACTTTAAATTAGAAAACAATTGGTAACAAAAATTTTGCTTAAATATAAAATAAAATTGAATTGTATAAATAAAACAAAAGTTGTCTAATTTCCACTTATATTTTTCTCTAAAACATAACGCCTTTCGCTACACTGTAGCTTCAATATCCATCCTCAAATAAAATTGAATTTATAAAATTACACTTTGGCACGATCAAGTAATATAAAATACAACAGTTTATTTATTTATCTGTACTTTTCTCTTAATTTTAAATGTAATTTTACATATAGGCATTGTCTTTGGATTTGGAAATTTTAGCACCACAACTCTTACTTAAACGTAAATAAAATCACATTTATAATATTAACAAGTTTGTAACAAACAGTAACAAAAATGTGTATTATTTGTCTGTATTTAATTCGGTATCTTAGGTTTAGTTTTCCTCATCATCAGTCTGTTAATCACAGTAACATTCATTGCAAAGCAATGTATTGTGGTCCCAGCAAATATTCCTCAGACAAGGTGGACATTGTGTCTTGGATTGTTTCTTCTCTTAGGAGGACATATTTTGCAGGTTCCTCTACATGCACTGGAATTTGTGCCTGGTTTATGACGTGATGTTTCGTCACTTATGTTTAAGTGGTCCCTAATTTTCCTTTTGAATTTTCTTCAAAGGTACCATCTTAGTTACGGTAACCTTCGTAGCTCTTCACTCTACATACTCTTTTATCATCTGCATTCAAAATTCACGTAAATATTTTTGCCTTTTTCCTATAACTACTTTACCTGCCCTCAATATTATCATGGCATTTATTCCTGCAACATCTAGAAAACGAAAAAAGGATTTCAAAGGCCATCTGTTATTTTTTCTTAACATCAAATACATTTTTGCTTTTTTTATCAATTTCACTAATTGCTCTTCACATGCGAGCCATTTTTAATAATAATAAATACAAAATACGAACTTTTTTAGACGAGCGTCGCACGACATTTTTTTCGACGTTTGGAGGAATGTACACTATTCCACGTATACGTTGCGACTAAAACAAATGCTATCTGTACGTTACAGATTGCGCGCAGGGAGGAGGTATATTGTCTTTGTCTACGTAGTGAGTCTATAAAGTTGGGTCCATATCAATACAAATTTGAGTTGTGCTGTATGTGTTGTATATGGTGTGCCTGCGCGGCAATGTAGGCACTCTTTTTTCTCCTTTATTTCGGTTTTTCGCCACTGTCTAAAACTCAAAAAATATCAAAAATACCTGTTCTTATTTAAAGAAAGAATCACTGGGTAAAAACAAAAAACCAAACGGAGACAAATTTCTCAGTGATTCTTTTTTGTAATAAATTTGCCTAACGAACAAAATTTTAAAGATATAAAAATGTTATAAAAAATTTACAAACTTTTAACGTTAACGTTTCGGAGGGTAATCTCGCCCCGTTTTCAAAACTGAACTAAAAAATAAATTATATTAATTTGTAATATATAAAGTAACGAGTGAAAGTAAATATATTTTTTTGTATGTCAACGATACTTACATTGACAACAATGGATTTTCATGACAGTGACATACTACCAAAAAATATATATAGGTAATGTTTACTGTGTGATTGTTTATTGTACTGATTGTGTATTCAAATATTTAAATGTTTTTAATTGTATTCTTTAGAATCGGGAACCATATTGAATTTAAATCTACCGAAGGCATAACAATACAGTTATTTTTATTTAAATTCAATATGGTTCCCGATTCTAAAGAATACAATTAAAAACATTTAAATATTTGAATACACAATCAGTGCAATAAACAATCACACAGTAAACATTACCTATATATATTTTTTGGTAGTATGTCACTGTCATGAAAATCCATTGTTGTCAATGTAAGTAACGTTGACATACAAAAAAATATATTTACTTTCACTCGTTACTTTATATATTACAAATTAATATAATTTATTTTTTAGTTCAGTTTTGAAAACGGGGGGAGATTACCCTCCGAAACGTTAACGTTAAAAGTTTGTACATTTTTTATAACATTTTTATATCTTTAAAATTTTGTTCGTTAGGCAAATTTATTACAAAAAAGAATCACTGAGAAATTTGTCTCCGTTTAGTTTTTTGTTTTTACCCAGTGATTCTTTCTTTAAATAAGAACAGGTATTTTTGATATTTTTTGAGTTTTAGACAGTGGCGAAAAACCCAAATAAAGGAGAAAAAATATATGAACACGCCACAATCATTCAGACATTAATGTAGACACTCTGACACACAAAGTCACACACAAATATTGTCGCCGGACAGAACGCACACGAACCTTTTGTTGTTCACCAGATAATTGAAACAAATTGTTCCAGTAAATTCAACACACGCAAAATTTTATTTGTGTGCACCCAACTTAAGAGGCTACTAAAGATGGGAAATACTTGTGAAGTAAGCTGAGTCCACATCAATACAAATTATATGTCTTGTATGTACCCTGCTTTAAGCTGGGTCTACACCAATAAAATAGTGTGTGTTGAATTTACTGGAACAATTTTTTTGAATTATCTGGTTCGTGTGCATGCTGTGCGGTGACAATATTTGTGAGTCAGAGCGTCTAGACTACTGCGCAGGCACACCACATACAACACATACAGCCCGCACAACGCAAAATTTTATTGATGTGGACCCCGCTTAAAGCTGGGTCCACATCAATACAAATTTGCCTTGTACAGGCTGTATGTGTTGTATGTAGCGTGCCTGCGCGGCAATGTAGGCGCTTTGACACACAAAACCTTACACATATATTGTCGCCGCACAGGACGCACACGAACTATATGTTGTCCACCAGATAATTCAAACAAATTGTTCCAGTAAATTCAACACACACGCAAAATTTTATTGGTGTGTACCCAGCTTAAGAAGATTTTATGACCGAAAATGTATCAAGTGCGGTCGGTTTGACACCGCGCGTTTGATGAACGTTAAAGATTAAAGGAAGTCCACATGTGTGAGTTTCTATTTTTTGTGATTTTCTTATGTTTCGACAAATGGAAAGATATAAAGAGAATACGGAAAGTATGTCGTATCTTCGTATGTCGTATGTAAAATATTGTAGAACTTTGGAAATGCATGATATTGTCACAGATGAGAGTTTCCTCGATCCGTAGTACTATGTGTGTAGAGTAATGCAATGAAGAATTAATTGTACGTGTCAACCAAGTGCACAAAAATGTTTTTGTTCGTATAATGTGAAAGGGCATAATATATTAGGCATACTTCTAAGGTTGATGCCATCCGTTAATCAGTGACGGAACGCTTTGAAACTCTGCTCCCAATATGTAAATGTCATGTATCTTTTGAGCAGTGGTGGCTCATGAGGGAGGGCGTTGGGGCGCCGCCCCTCTAGCATCTATTTACAATAAACAATTTTTCAGAGCAAAACACCATAATTTATTTTCGTTCAGTTTCTTTCCTTTAACACATTTCCCTGGTTCATCTCCTGTATAGGGTTTTAATAGCACGAAAAGCAAAAAGGAGGAAGGGAAAAGCAAAAAAAATCTTCAGCAGCACTATTTTCTTCTACGCCCTCCGACTTTAAAAACCCACTAACCGCCTCTGCTTTTGAAGCTCAATTTACATAGCCTTAAAAATTTCCGAAATGTTACATTTGGTTTTTTTCTCGCCATAAGTTTATAATTTATATATCATGAATTAAAGCTTTACGATATAAAGCGTTCGTCAGGGGCTTTATTCTCAACATAAAGAAAAATTGGTGCCAGTCGGTTACGTGGAATCTTTACACATCTTAAGCAAACGCTATGTAAATATATACATACCATAAAGAATTTTCAAATAAGATTGTCAGAACTTTGAAACGTACTATCGGCAACACTGTTTAAAATGTAAATGTCACCCATTGTGTTCAATATATTGTGTCAATTCACTAGAAAATATTCGTATCTATCATCAAAATGCGTGTTCAATTCACCAGATCTTTTTCAACGAAGTTCACTTCTGGCTTAATAGGTTTACAAACCACTAACTGTAGGATTTGGTACGATTTGGACCAAAGAAAAATTGTATTTATTTGCACCCTACATTTGGCATCGTCGATATATATGGTCAGGATCATTGGTCAATTTTCCGGTTGCTTTCGAACGTTCAGCTCGAACCCAACTGATGACGACCCGACTTTTCGCTTGTTTGTCTTATCATAAACAGTGAATCTTGCGTGCTATTTCCCATCCTAAATCCACATTGTGTTTTCTCCATTGTCATCTCGATTTTGCTCCTTATCCTTTTCTCCAATATTGTGGTCATAACGTTTCCTGGTCAACGTTATTCTCCTATAATTATTATTATCTCTCTTGTCACAACCCTTTAGCAATATGATTCCCTAGTTCCATTCCTTTGGGACTTTTACCTTTCTCATAATATCATTCAACAATCCTGTCAGGCTTTTTACTCTTTCCTCTCCCATATTTTATCATTTTTGGTGTTATACTCTCTCTACACGATGCCTTTCCCATCTTTAATTTCTCTATGGCTTCATATAACTCTTCTATCATATCTACTTTTTTGAATCTCGTCTATATGATTTTCTTGTTCTTCTGATATACTTGTTCCTGTCTCAGTCAGTTCTCTAAAATATTCTTTCAATCTTTCCATTATTTCATCTTACTCCATAATTACATTTCCGTCTTTGTCTTTAATATTCATCATACAGTACTCATGTTTCTGTCTTAGCTGGTTTAGAGTTCCGTAGAATAACTTTTTGTTTTCTCTGTAGTGTTCAGTCATCTTTTCGCCAAATCTTATCCATTATTGTTGCTTCGCTTTCTTCACTTCTATTTTAACTTCTTTTCGTTTTTCTTTCTATATTTCATGATCGTCATCTATTTTTGTATCCAGATATTTTCCATTTTTGCATTTTGCCCTTAATCTTCCACTGTAATTCCTTTGTCCACCATTCGGTTTTCCTCATGTTTTAGTTTACAATTTTTGTCGTTCCACAGCTTTCTTTTGCAGCTTCCATTATTATATCCTTGAAAAACTCCCATTTTTCTTCCACTCCTCTCCCTTCTTGCTCTTCAAATTTCCTATTTATTATTAATTGGTATTTCCTCTGGTAACTCGTTTCCTTGAACTTTATTTAAATGTTTAAGATGTAAATGTATAATGTAATTGTTTAGTTATTGGTATCAGTATATCATAAAAAAATCTAAACGTTTAATAACGGCTTCATTTGTTAAAAATCAGTTCAAACTATGCAGTTCATAATACAATGCAATTTAGACTTTAATAACAACGACACCTATTTAGCGAAACCCACACATGTTAAACGAAGTTCATAAATATTATTTCTCAAAATTAGCACTCAATGGTATTTTATTTTCACCTTTTCAATCTTATCGAATATATTAAATTTTCTATGCTACTGGTATAAGCTTTTAATCGAATGAAGGCTGTTGTCGTTCATATAATTATAAAATTATATTACCGTTTGTTCCTCGAAACTATTACTTTAGTATTTTAGGGCGTACCTATAAACAACACCTATAAACTATAAAATCGTTTTTCGTATTGTATTGTTCGATAAAGTAAACCCAATTAAACCTCACCAAGAAAGAGGGCATTTATATTTAGATTTTCTGCATTTTTATCATTTCTCAAAAGCACTTAAATAACTTTTTAATAAGTTGTCACAATAAAAATGATATTAAAATCGTTAAAGGAAGAAGATGCATCTGCAGATAGAAAAATTAATCTTAATTAGTCATTGCTTTTACTTTCACCAGCTCATATAAATACCAAAGAAATAACTGGCCAAGGCCATTTATTTTCGTACTCGTAGAATGCAGTTGTATCTAGAGTTTTCATATTTCTCCGCTTAATTTATTCGATTTAAGGTTAAAATAATATCATATGATTGATTAATACACGTTTTGTAGTTGTTATTTGAGTTCGGTGAAAATACGTTCTTAGTGTTAATACTTTCTACTGAATATAAAATGACAATAAATAATTAATGTTTTTGCTTTAAGTAATTATATTTTAAACAAACAAGTGTTCAAATAACAAGAAAATTTCTTCCGTGCTCCACGCAAAATTTGCCCATTCCTTCAGTCACCTTCAAACTTCAGCATGCGTCTCTCGAGAACAATTTCTGGTCATAAACCATCAACAATCGGGCTTAAGCTGAACGTTCGAAGGCAACAGAAGTACCACGGGTACGGCCATAGACAGGGTGTTCCAAAACTCAACGTCAAGCGGGTGCCGGGCGAAAAGCCAGGTTATACCAGTTCTGGCAAAAATAAGAAAAAAAATCCATACCACCATGTCAAATGATAATAAATGTGAATAATTGTGATCACAAATTTCTCAATTATTCAGTGTTATTTCTTGTAACGTGATCCTAAATAACCATGCTATTAATCGCAGTCTCAAATCAAATAATGAACGTTGTTAATTTAGTAAAGACAAAAGTTTAATTGAGTCGTGGTTTAAAAAAGTATGTGAACTAATTTTTACACTTTATCTTTTAAAAAAAATTATTACACTACCTTAGGTAAGTTATTTCAAAAGATGGCCCATTTAGTCAAAATTTCATATAATGATAAAAGACCATGATAAAAATACTTTTATGTGCTCAAAAATGGACTTAACCAGTGTTAGTGAGATGGACAGATGTGATAAAGTGAGATAGATGGTCACGCTGTTCGACGACGAATTAGAGAGAGACAGCTTGGCTTTCAACTTTAAGATGGCCGAATTAGTGAAGATTTCAAAATAATACAATTGGAATTTTTCTTTCCTCAAAAAAATATTATTGTCTTTTTTTGCAAAAGAACCTTATATCAAAAAAAATCAACAGAAAGGCGTTTTGGAGATGTGGAGTAGCCTTTTTGTTGAAAAGGCCGCACACAATATCTGTGCATACCTGCATACCTTGCATACCTGGTACTTGATGGAACCTGGAGGGGTCATGATATTATATATATATATATATATATATATATATATATATATATATATATATATATATATATATATATATATATATATATATATATATATCATGACCCCCCATGATATATATATATATATATATATATATATATATATATATATATATATATATATATATATATATATATATATATATATATATATCGTGATTTTATTATTATAATATTAATTATCATTCAGCATACTTGCTTGATTTGGCTCTCTGCGACTTCTTCAAAAACTTCATTTACCGATGAAAAAACGGCGTTATGCCGACATTGAAGCCATTCAAAAGGCGCCGACCGCAAACCTCAAGAACATATATTTTGGACGAGCTCAAATATTCATTGGTCAATCTAAATGGTTTTGTAAAACGTTATATTAACGGGGAAGGAGCCTATTTTGAAAAAAAAATTATGATTTTTGCCGAACAAATAAATATTTGTGCCACATGAAAAAAATATGATGCTAACTGGAAATTGTTTAAACATCACCAGCGTTTTGAAAGGTGCTGTTGTAGCAACAAAATGACTTAAGAAATTAGACTGTGAACCGACCTTTGTTTCCAGCGCCATCTCTCAAAAAATAAAATAAAAATTATTAACTGCCACGCCTGGTACTACCACAGGAAGAAGGTTTTCTCTAAAAGAAATAAATGCCTTATTCGAAAATCCGCGGAAATTAAGTTTAGCACATAATTTAAAATTTCTAATTGTAACATTGCGTGACCTAATATCAACCAAATGAATTTGATTGATATTAGGTCTTGAATTTGGTTGATATTGTTTCCATATTTTTATTGAATCCAATGCCGATATTGGAGTGGACGGTTATTCAATATTTTGCTTTATTTCAAGAACAGGTTCGATAATTCTTGATGATTTAAAACTTAGTATATCTTAAAAAATTACGTATTACGGAAGCTTACCAACACACTCACAATAAGACATCAACATATGCGAAACTTGACTTGAGTACTTTAATAAAATAATTTTAATTATTATCAAAAAAGCAGTACTTAGTTTTTTTTGGGTAATCAAAATAATTTTTCCAACATTATTCCACATTCCAATATTATACAAAAAGAGTAATTATACAGTAAAGTTACTTTATAGATTGTACGCCTATTTATTTGCACAAAATCAATGATGTAAAACTAATGATGAGAAAAATATTCATTGAAACGGAAATGCGTTAAACTATTAAAAGCAAAATGCAAGTATAATCTAGCATTTGATCTTATCAACAAAAAAATAGCTTCTGTTCTTACAAACAACTTTCAATGCAAATGCAATCGATAATATCATCATTACTTTTTTCTTGTTATAACGGAATGCTGGTAACAAAAGTTAATTAACAAAAATTAAACAGTGCAAAAATATATGGTATATTATGTAAAATCTATTTGAAAATATACTTTAATCTATGTTGTTATTTAAGTAAGAAATCCTTTGGAATTATTTCTTATTCGTTTATGTTTTTTTAAAGAAATTTCTAGCAATGCAGTTATCTATATAAATGAAAATGAATGTTACTAAGCGCAAAACTCGAGAACGGCTCGACCAATTCGGCTTATTTTTTTTCTTATGTTCCTTAAGGCACGCGGAAAGTTTTAATAAAAAAAAATGCGTGGACAATAGTAAAAACAATACTTTTCTTTTCACATAAAAATAGACTAGCTGTCAAACAGTTGACGTAAATTGTCAACGTCAATCTAAACAAAACAAATATGCCATTCAGTCAAATCTATCACTTTACTAAAACAACAACCGAACTCATAAATGGTGTTCCCAAACGTCGCTCAAAACTACAAAGATCATTTTTGGTTGAGCGAACGTGCTATATTACCTGGCAAAATGACGGATGTAAATGAAATAAACTTCAAAATTCAGAATGAAATTGCCGGTGAATTAAACACATACAAATCATTTGATTGCGCAACTAATCAAGATGATGTCGTCAACTATCCACCAGAATTTTTAAACTCATTGGATTTGCCAGGATTGCCACCCCATAATCTTCAATTGAAAGTAGGATCGGTAGTCATAATGTTACGAAATATTAACCCATCGCGTCTTTGTAACGGCACAGGGCTATGAGTGAAAAATTTACTTAACAATGTAATCGAAACAACAATTCTAAAAGGAAAATATAAGGGAGATGTGTTGATACCCCGCATCCCAATGATATCAACTGACGTACCATTTGAATTTAAACGACTGCAATTTCCAGTGCGGCTTGCTTTAGCAATGACCATAAATAAATCACAGGGTCAGTCTTTAAGTATTTGCGGCGTTAATCTTGAGAATCCATGCTTCTCTCATGGACAGCTGTAAGTTGCCTGCTCTCGCGTTGGGAAACCGTCAGCTTTATTTGTTTACGCTCCAAGTAACCAAACAAAAAATATTGTATACCATAAAGCATTAGAATGAATATCATCAAGTTTATAAAGTATTGCAGTCTACGATATAGAAAACTTATTTTTGTAAATAATGGTCGTTTATTGGTGAGACATAAATAACGTGATCACTCGGGAATACTTATTTAATTTTTACTATTAACTTTTGACAGAACGAAGTCTCTCCGGGCAGCTAGTATTATATAAAAGGTTGTCCAATAAGAATGGAAATACGAATTTTTAAGTTTTTGCGAAGATGTCGTCTATGATCCGGTTAGAACTTCAAACAGATTAATAATCATCGGAGATTTTAATATATGTTGGAAAAGTGATTGTCTAAATAAACGAAAATTAGAGGCAATAAGCAATAATTCTAGATTTAGACAAGTGGTAGAAAACTATACACGTTTATCGCTTGATACACTCATTGACTAGTATTTACTAACGATTATAGTTTGACCAAAGTTGGTAACAACTTTTCACAACTTTCTGATTTTGAAACCATTGGGTTTATCCTTTAATGCGAAACAAACGTGAAAAGGCGTAAGTATAAACTGAAAAGAAATTTAAGTCCTGAAAACAGGGATCGAATTAGAATAGAATTAATTGGAAGAAAATGGAACTATACTCCAACAAATGTAGACCACCCCTATGGACATTTTATTAATAACATCAATGAGAGAGTTAATGCCGTGGGACCCTTAAAAACGATATAAGAATATTGACTCAACATCGTGGATTAGTAATTTCATTAAGCTTAGAAATGAAAATAATGGCATTTTATGATGTGGCGAATGTTGAAGGAATTGGTGGGGAGTAGCAGAAAATCCCATGTGTGTAAGGAAATTGATTTTTGAAGGAGTGTTGGAACGGTAAAAGATCATTTTAATAATGTTTATGCGGAAAGTATCCGGGAAATAAGTCGAACTATTCCAAATCAGATCCAAACATTTGACTCACCAATTAAGAGATATTATAATGAATTTAAAAAATCTATGTTGATCCACATATGATGGTATATGTAATATAAAATTTTTAAAGAGTGTATTTCAGCAAGTGGGCTATCCATTACTTCATTTAATCAATACATTGCTGTCCAAAATACTGGAAATAGTGGCGTTTAAAGCATTGCTTTACATACTTTGAAAAGCAAAATTGCATTTAGGTTGAGCAATCGGGATTTTGTGATGAACATTCATGCGAGTCTGCACTGCAACATATTTATACGAAATGGGGCCAATATATTAGTGACGATAATGTTGTTAGTGTATTTGTGGACCTAAAACATGCACTTGAACGAGAGCATCCACAGAGAAAGTTTGATTATGAAGTTGCAATGTTGCAGGGTGACATCTTGTCTTATAAAGTAGCTCAAACAATATTTGAGTCACCGCTTTCATCAAACAAAAGTAAATGATGCTATATCAGGAATTTTGGAAAATTATATTGGTATCCCACAAGGGAGCGTATTGTGATCCTTTTTCTTACTTATCGAATTAAATATCTAGGGGTAATTATTGATTCTCAATTGAAGTTGTATGGTCATGTAAATTACATGAGTAAAAAAATAGATTTTTTTTCGTAGAATATCACATAAGTTAAGTAATTGGTCAAAAATGTTAATATATAATACCATGATTTATCCCCAATTTAGTTATTGTAGCTGTTTGTTATTAGGTCGTAATAAAAATTAAATAGATTGAAATTTTACAAAATAAGGCCATGCGAGTTATTTTGCATTATAATAGGTATACACCGGTGGATTTGATGTTGCGCTCTTTAAGCGGGTGTTCTGTATTGCAGAATAGTGAGATGGTCAGTATTGTTATGACTTTTAAAATGAAAAATAATTTAATGTCTGCATATCTTGGAAGATACTTAATAGCGCAATCCAAAAAACATCAGTGTAATATTCGCTCAAAAGAGGATCTCATATTGAAGAGAAGGAGAATCTCTTCAGAAGGAATAGGTCAAGAGAATCTCATATAAATTTTGAACGTAGAACTTATACAGAAGTCGGTTTTTGTGAATGGTATTCGGCTGTTCTATGGTCTGCCAGCAGAGTTAAAAAGTATACAATGTTCAGGAATGTTTGTAGATAGAACCTGTAAACATTATTTCGCAAAATAGGTTTGGTATGTTTGATTTTGGATAAATTAGTGTGTATATATTAAATTTCGGAACAGAATTGAATATATTTATATTATGTTTACACATGTACAAATATAAATGAATTACAAATTGTATGTAGTAGCCAAGTGATAAATAAAGAATATTATTATTATTATTAAAGAATGTTAGATCTATTAAATGAAGCGCAATGATAACTACAAGTGACAATCAGGATTTTTTTATCTTGAAGAATAGATAATGATATTATATTTTGAATATAATGTCGTTCAATGTAAATTTTTTTATGAAAGAAGCCGGTTTTAATTTTCATGAAATAGCGAGACAATTTATGGTTGAACTGTTATCAGAGGGATTTGCATAATATAGTTTGGTGATCACAGTTATGCAAAAGTACGATGTTCTGATCATCCTAGAAGTATCCATGGATATGAGAACAGCATCCTATAATTCTTATTTTACGAAATTGACATGAAAATATCGAGAAAATGCGTATTGCATCTACAGTTATTTCAAAGATGTCTGTCAATCAAAATATTAGTTGCCCCCATAGGGATACGTTCTTATCATCCTTTCTGGGTGCTTCCCTTTACAGCATATCACAAGACGTACTCCTTACGATGGTGTCAAACTACAGTTGAATGTAACCTGTAATGGAACTCGATTTGCTCTAACGATGAGTCTACATTTTTTATATTTCCATTATAGATACACTGACTGATATGGTCATTTGGCATCTATTTTTCTAGTTTTTTTTTTATAAAACCCAATTAAAGTTGGGTAGACTATATAAATATTTATACCCCTCTACTAAAAATAATCCAAGGCTGCGACATATTCTTGGTGGTCTGTGAACATTACCATTTCGTGAAATAACGCGTTCGGGAAACTTTTCTTTCAATAGATCGATTGTCTGGCAAGATGTGTGATAAATCGCACTGCCTTATTAATAGAAAATATTGTTTATATCCACATTTATAAGTTTAAGCCACAGCTGTTATATAAGAATATTCCTACAGCGATTACTATTAACAGTAACACGATTTCCATTATGGTCTTCAAAAAATAACATTATATAACTCCTTTAACCCAAAAACCGCACCAACTAGTGACTTTCCAAGGATGAACAGGTAACTCTTGAATCACTTGAGGATTTTCATCGGCCCACATCTTGCAGTAATGTTTGTTCACAAACCAATTAAACCAGAAATGCGCATCGTTCGAAAAGATTATTTTCTCCAAAGTGGGGTTCATCCGGAATGCATTCCATCGGACGAAGTCGAGGAATTTGAACATTATTTTCACAACATATCATTATATGTTCTTCAAGATAAAATAATTACCGGATTATCACTATCTTTTTTCAATTTATATTGAACTGGGATAAAATAATATTATAAAGTTTTTATTTTTAAGTCGCTATTTTTAAATCATAGTCACCTGGGTGCCGGCATAATTCATTTAATGCATGCATTAACCTTCCTGAGCTAAAGATCATGTTTAAATGTGATTTTGATTATATAATAAATCGTACGAAAATCTTTTCGAGATTTCTAAATTCGCTTTTTTGTAGATGTGATGATTTTATATGATTATGAATAGTTTTTTAAAATATGTGGATATTATATAATTCTAGAAGATATATATTTAAAATTATTTGGAATGCAATAGATTTGTATCTAAACTTAGTATATATGTTATAGTTGATATGGTTTTACACAGCTCATTTTTATTCATTGATTTAAACATGATGTTACAGTCTTTCTGATTTTGTTGAAGCAATATAAAGAGAATAGAATATTTGTTGATCAATGTTTGTGTTTTCTCGTTCCAATTCATAAACTGCCTCTCATAAATATATTACCTCTTCTAAGACCAGTCCTCTTACTCTAATGAGCGTTTATATTAATTTTATGAAGGAGCTACTCAACAGGAAACCATAATATTGATTGAATACATAACTCCATTTAGATTATCAAAATGATCAGACATATTTGAATATTTAAATTTTCATTAACAATAGTTTCGATTGATTATGTGGTTGGCTCTTCGTGAAACATAGTAACAATGATAATAATTAAAACACTTGATAATATATTCAAGAATCTAATTAAGATATTATCTGATAAGTTTCGGCCTCGCGACCTTTCTCAAAGAGAATTATGTATAAACTGTTTTTGAAAGTTTGTTAAACTGTTAAAAAGTTTATACATATCTCTCTTTGAGGATGGTCGTGAGGCCGAACCATGTCAGAGAATATCTTGAATATATTGCGAAACAAATACCAAGTGTTTTATTCATTATCATTATTTAAACTTTGATGAGAATAATTTAGTTTTTGTAGCAAAATTTAATGACAAGGGTATTTTTCAGAAAATTATTATCTGTTAGCGCAGCACGCGTCAAAAATCCAAAAATGCTAGTGTGCGCATTCGAATTCATTTAATATTTATCTTTTGGAATTATATTGTTTCAATATCTCTTAAAACATCATTCAGTAATATGTGTCAATCCCACATATTTGAAAGCGCTCACATAGCCAGGGAAGTGGGCGGGGCCAGTTGCCAAAGTCACGGTTGTGTTCCTTAGCTCCAAGCCTTTCATTTACCATGGACTGGTCGAAACAACAACAAGCGTTCGCCGTGAAGGCATTTTATCAAACCGGTTCATATACAGCCGCTCAGCGTCACCGCTCATTTCGTAAGCATTTCGGTATTCATCGTAATCGCGCAGTATCCTCAATTAATTGGATTAAGTTGTGGGTTGAAAACTTTGAGAACATTGGAGAAACCATACACAGGAGAAGTGGTAGTATGAGAAGAGTGCGTACTCCTGCGAATATTGATCGTTTGAGAGCAATTGTGGGAAGAAGCCCTCGGAGATCGGCACGTCGACAAAGCGTTGCTCCCGGAATTTCAGACAAAATAATCCGACGGATTTTATGGTTTGATTTTCAGCATTACCGCTATAAAATCCAAATGATTCAGGCCATTAATGAAAACGATGTTGTTGTCAGACGGCTTTTTTTGTGAAAGGTTCTTAGAAATGGCTGAGGAAAATGCGAATATCGTCCACAAACTTTGGATGAGTGATGAGGCGCATTTTCAGGTGAAAATGCGGTGTCCGGAGTCACCAACTCCATCAAAAACCTCTTTCGAACACGGCTACGGTTAGGTGCGCGATATCCTCATTGGAAATCATAGGTATTTTTTTTTAAGATGAGCGTGGACGAGCAGGAACTGCTAATTTTGTACGGTATTGTGAAATGTTGCGCACGTTTTTTATTCCTCAGCTTCAGCATAATGAGGTCAACAATGAAACGTTATTCCAACAAGATGGGGCTACAAGCCTCTCCGCTTGGGTAAGCATAGCCATTCTCGTGTTCCCAAACCGGGTGATCTCCCGGAATGAAGGTATTGCTTGGCCTCCTTGATCACCGGACCTTACAGCTTGTGATTATTTCTTGTAGGGTTACCTCAAGAATAAAGTGTACGAACACCCACCTCGCACACTTCAACAACCCAAAAATTTTGCGTGTTGTGATGGAGAATTTCAGGAGGCGCTTGCAAGAATACATCAACCGCGATGGACACCATCTAACTGATGTTATTTTTAAAAAGTGAAGTGTGGGATACGCCTAATTTCTTTGAAAGTATCCTAGTTCTTGTTCCAAGATCTGCAGCCACAGCTGCTCTTAAAATGTCAGCATGGGGGACCGTAGAGGGCCTGATGTTCCCGTATGTTTAAGACTCATGACTCCCTCCCGGAACTTTTTGAACCAAACCTGAACTGTCAAGATTGATACGTCACCATCCCCCTCTAATTCGCAAATTTCATGAGGGGCGTCTGTCACTTTCACTCCTTTTTTCAAATAATGTCTTAAAATTGCTTTAATTTCACTATTTATTTCACTCACTTTCACCTTTTTGTTAAAAACAGTCTACTGGATATATCGCAGTAGGATCACTTTAACATTAAAGAAGAAATTTGTCGAAGCATAAAGTTGGAACAAACAAGGGAAAAAACGCCAATGCTTTTGCTATACCCCAATAAATAAATTTGTTTTTTGTGCAAAATACAAATGAGGAACTATATAAACTTATTTTAAGTACAACAATCAAAAGATCACCTAAAAAGCCTAGAACCGTTTCTGTCAAAATTATTGTTGATTGATTTAGGCCATGCAAGTCATATTTAAAGCAATCAAAATTTCAATTTAGTTTTTTCCACACAGAAAGTTAACACATCTGATATATCTACGTCTTCTTCCTTACTTTAGCAATAAAGCTGCAAGAAATCAAACGATTTATTTGTATATTAGTTATTTTGATCAAGATGAAATTATTTGCAACAAATGTTACCGAAAATAATTTGAATGCTTGTCAACAAAGTGGATTTCTGAGTAACAAAAATAAATCGGCGACCGATGATCTAGATCTGGTAATGCAAACCGTAAAAATCATTAATAATCATTTAATTCTTCAACCTAAATATCTGACAGTACCGAAGCAAAAGAAATTAGTATATAAGCTTTCACTAATATTATTATGATGGGATAAAATTAAGATTTTGATACTACACAACTATTATTATTTTTTAATTGTTTAATATAATTATTTCGCTTATCGAAGCAACAATATTTTTTATATGTACTTCCAAAACTAGACGTATTTATTAAATATGACCCTCACTCTAAATATTTAAGATTCCAGATAATTATGAAAAATTGAAGGTAGATTTCATAAAAAGCCAAAATTATCCGTTATATCACCAATAAATTTCCGATTAATTAAAGAAAATTTCTTCTCATGATCATCACGTTAATATTTTGCCTTCAAATTTAAATTTACGACTATCAATTATGTTTTTTGGATGACATACTATTCAGAACAATCATAATTAGGTAAAAGGAGATATCTATTAAAGTATAAAAGTAAAGTAAGCTAGGAAAGTAAAAAAATATTCGGAGCATAGGAAGATATTCCAGAAATTACATCCAGTGAAATTAGACAAACCCTTAAGAAAATGAATAGAGAGACACCTGGCCCCAATGGTGTTTTATTGGAAATTATTTCTGATATTATTGTGAAATGCTATAAGGGGCACCACTCTGTTAAAAGAACTGTACGTGCAACACTGTATGACAAATGCTGTATATCAAAATTATGGCTTGATATAGAAGTCATACAAAAACACATTAAAAGATACATATCAGATCTCGATAACTACAGGTCAATAAGCTTACTATCACACGAATTTACTTCCACACGAATAATACAACAATTAATTACACCAAAGAGAGACTTTAACCAACCACCCCGAACAGGCAGGCTTCCGATACAGACTGTGAGAACATTAATAGAAGAATGCAACGAGTATAGTAACTAATTTTATATGGCTTTCATCGATTGTCAAAACAAAAAAAACAAAAACAGGACTTTTAAAAATCACTATTCCTAGTGGCGCCATCTTTTGACGTGGCGTTCGAAGGTGCATCCGGTGAGGATTGGCTATCCCGTGCAAGAACCCATGAGTACTTTAAACGATTCAAAGAAGGTCGTGAGAACATTAAGGACGACGTACATCCTGATCCGAAAAATTCCGTGGTTACTCAACGCAACATTGAAATTGTGCGTAAATTTATAAAAAATCAGTCAAAATCGTTGTTGCGATACATGAAAATGGAAGTAAACATGTCCAATCCAAAGATTCGTTCAAGATGCAAATCTTTTTTTTTTTTTGAGAAAAGTTATCTGTTTTTGATGTCGCTTTTATTTATTATTATGTGAATCCCTGATATAATTGATATAATATATTGATTAATGTTCTGTGCTAAGTTTGTCTATATTCGTCGTCATGTGTAACTAGAAGTATAAATCGTTGCATATAGTTACAATCGTAGCCAATTCATTTTAATTTCATGATGACTCACATCTGAATCACATCTCAGAGTTGAGTAATATTAACGGTATATTTATGCTGCTAGCGAATTCAAACGTACGCTCAACAAATTCATTTTATATGACGCATATAAAATACAGATTATCTTCAATTGAAAAGGCGACTAGCTGAATCTTCGCGTCACTAGCAGTGATATATTTAAATGCATTCAGAGATTACCTAATGACACATTTAGGTTTTCACCACCAGAAATTTTTAAGGCTTTAGCATAGCTCGTTCAATTATAATGGCATGAAACGTAAGAGCATTATTGGAGCGTCAATCGAAAAAACACCTATGAAGTAAGTGCCATTGTTGTGTCTGTCAGACTTAAGCGTCAGAAATTAAAAATCTGTAAAAAGACTGTGGGTGGAGATATGCACTGCCTGCCTTCAATACCTTCCTAGTATTCAGTGTGTTACTGATGATCACAGTAGGATTAATGCTAGTTAGTTTAGTAAAATTTGGTCAGTCTTCTGAGTCTATATATATTTATTTTGACTCGGCGCCACTGCTTACGAAACATTGATTTTCAATATCACATTTTGTTTTGCTCGTTGTTGTAGTATTATTTTCAGCGAATAGAGGACGCGGACATTGACAGTGAGGATATTTTTTGATGATGAAGAATCAGACGGGGCAGATGATAATGTGGACAAATTTGTCTGATTCGGATACAGATACAAGAACAAGAATGTGACACCGCTAGTCCAGGGATACTCACGTATTTTTTGGAAAATGGTACCGTCCAGAAAAAACCTCGCTGTACTGAAAACGTAAAAGCCGCAAATCTAATATAGTCATATACTTATCAAGAGTAACAGAATGAAAAAAATGCGAACGAAATATATGAATATTGGAATTTAATTTTCTCCGACAACATTTTAAACATAATTGTTGAGAATACCAATAAATAAATTTAAAAGGAAAATATACAAGAGGGCATTAAGGGAAAACACGGATTTATCATACGTCCCCAAAAAGTATGAAAATATTATCCTGGTATCAGGCATGCATCCTAATGATTTAATAGATTTAAAAAATAAGCCAGAAATAATAAGATTTTATAATGCCACTAAGGATAACATAGATATTATTGAGGAACTGTTGAACTTTGTGCGACCTACATTGTGGCCCGGAATACCAGAAGGTGATCAATGATGATATTTGTTGTTCTACTGAAGGTAGCGGGCATCAATTCACACATATTTTAAGTGTCAAATAATTACAAGGCTAACATAATTTCAAGAATATGTTTAAAAAGATTAGCAGTTCAGCCAGCAAACCAGCACTTGACGCGTCGCTCTCTTATGGAAAAAAATGTACCATCAAATGGACGAAGGCGTGACGAAGTGGTCGGAAATTCAGTTAAACTTCGCATAATTAGCAAGAAAC